>JAAGAY010141913.1:0-72756 GCA_011801015.1 Ardeotis arabs | reverse complement strand
TGTCCAAGGCAGCCCCCAACCTCCACATCTCCCACCAGACCTTCCCTGTTTGCGAACAGCAGGTCTAGCGGTGCAGTTCCTCTCGTGGGCTCTCTGACCAACTGCATTAGGAAGGCATCCTCTATGCACTCCAAAAACCTCCTAGACTGCTTCTTCTGTGCTGTGCTGTACTCCCAGCATATGTCAGGGAAGTTGAAGTCCCCCATGAGGACAAGGGCTGACGACCGTGCAGCTCGTGCCAGCTGCTTGTAGAATACCTCATCTGTCTCTTCATCCTGGTTTGGCGGTCTACCCAAACTATTCTATGATTCTATGATCTTCCAGTATTGTTTTCCTACTTTCACTGACTTGCAAAATGCTAGTATAAATGGTTGTCTCTTCCAGCACTTTTAAGGACACAGATCCAATCTCATCTACAGAACTCTGTCTCAAGATCTTGCAAAAGATGATTAATAACACAATCTGCAAGCCATTTGCAGTTTAATTAAGTGATACTCAGAGCATGGCTTCTGCAAGTCATTATTAAATACAGATATTCCACATGTACTAACTGCATCATTCGCAAACCTCTGGTTTTCAAAAAATAAAAGCCAGATTTACCATACTTTGTGATATGCAGTTTAACCCTACTGGGAGATATCACAAGCAATGATAGTAGATAACTGTATTTTAAGAAAGAATACTTGAGGATGACTCATTAATTGAAATAATTTGGGTGCACATTTTTTCTCACAAGAAAAAAAAAAAACAGTAGTAAAAAAGCACGGGTAGATGACAACTGAAAACAACCTATCTTGAAAATCTCACACGTAGACTTCCTTCCTGGGAAAAAAAAAAAAGTAAATTGTTTTAATTGAGGTAGAACGGATTTAATATTTATAACTGTTAAATTTATCTAGAAGGACTCTTTCAGAGACACAACTGGGTGCTAGTTCATCAGTTTGGTAGCCATGCATCACTCATGTGAGAATTGCATGTTTAGAACCACATATAAATAGGTGACCAGTACAAATCAAAGCCAAATTCCACCATACCATGTCTTCATAATCTACTAGTGCCATCTTTAGTCAGCTTTCTTCAGCAAATGTGTTAAACTGCATAGAGCTCAAAATGTATTTCGTAAGGTTTTGACTCACTTTCAGCTAGCAAACAGCCATGACAGCTTAGTTAGCACACAGTCATACCTGCCCACTGCTGCCTTTTTTGCCAGAGGGTCCTGCTCTGTTTCCATTCTGGATATGTTAAATATGCCAAAAATTCAGTCACTCCAGTGCAAAACCCAGCATATCAGCACACATCCGTCCTCATCAGAAGCCCAAGTATAGGTCTCTTTTTCCAACAGCCATGGATCATGTCTAACAAAAGGACATTTTTTAAGAACTAAACTACTGCTACTAGATTTGCTGGAGTTTGTCAAGTTTTGCATCTCTGGGGTAATAAGCCTTAACACTTCCCCCTTCCCACCTCCTCTTCCCTACCCACTCCCATAACAGTAGCCCATGGCTAAGCCATTCAAAACATTTCAGGTCCTTCGGAGTGGGCTGCTCCAGCACTGAAAAAGCTGCATGCTTCATAACTGGTTGAGAGCACTGTGCGTGGCTTTGTTGCTATTACGCTGCCAGTTCTTCTTATTGTACTCAGCAGCAAAATCTTCATGTTCCAATTTATTTGGATTCCTGCATATTTTGTGTTTGGAACAGCCACTTGTTCTCAGCACTTTTTCACTTGGTGGAAGTAGAGTCTTTACAGGTATTGTCTCCATCTTGACCCATCAGAGATTACATCAAGCTGTCACAGTTCCCTAATATCTGTACCAACTATCACAACAAATGCAGTAGTTTTGTCTAGAACCAAATCAGTCTCAGATCTTACTTAGTGTACATTATTTCAGTAATATGGAGTCACAGAGTCCTTTATTCTTATCCAAAACACTTCTTATGTGGAAATATTGGTAAAATTAACACTAGTACACTCATACTTCAATATTCTTTACTATTCCAGTCAAAATTGAAAGTTTTCTGCAATCATTAGAGGTTTTAGGGGTAGAATATTATATAAAATTTCTAAACATTTCTCTATATTTCTCCACTGGTTTAGTAGGAACTGAACTACATAGCAGTTTAGAAGCAAGGTCACCCAACACACTTCAGTGAAATAACCTTTTTTCCCCTTAGCATTTCAACAGTTACTATACTCTTTTCCAACATTTCTGCATAGAAAGGTCCATTCTCAATGATGCTATAAACTGGTTCACTCTCTTCAAATGACAGACATTTAAAATACTTTAAAAATATTCTTTCTTAAAAAAATTCTTTCCACATTCTGAATAGACCCAAGCCGCAGTTACCTCTTCAGTTTCGCTACATTCCCAAAGTCATACTCTTTAACAGGACCTTCATCTCTATTACCGGTTGTTGCATTGTTTGCTCAAAAAAGTTATATTACTGTATTACACAGGTATGATTGATAGACTCAAAATGCTGCTATCTACCCTTTGTGTATGACACTGATGATCACACTACATCCACACATCCACCTCCCAATCTGCTTTGGCAGTTGGATCTTAATGCTAGAAAGATCACAAAATACTCAGGCAGGTGCAAAACCCTGAAATCATTTCCACAAAAATGGATGAGCTGTTTTGCTCTAAAAACACTTTCACAGAAACCAAGCCTGGAAACCAAAGTTAGTCATGATGTTTACTGTTTTTTTCAAAAGTGTTTTATCTCTTGAAATCGGATAGTTACTAGAAGTACTGAACAATGTTATCCATAAGTATAGTCATTTTTATGCAAGGAAAATAACAAAATAATAACAACTCATTTTGGTAAAGGAAATTTCAGACAAGTAGTAGATTACACCCTGTGGGATACAAATCTAAGAGGAAAATACTTCACAGATTTAGTAGTTCCTTAATAAAAAAGTACATTACAGATAAAAAGCAAGCTACAGTAGGGAATAAGAATGACAGAAAAAAAAAAAGTATAAGAGATAAAATCAGTTATCTGTGAGGTTTTCAGTAATGACTAACACAAAAAAAAGGTATCCCAAAATTTAAATTTGATACCCTCTGAAGCAGGTATCAAAATATCATTCACCATCATTTGCTATTTTCACTCATTATTTGGATGCCAGAAGAAATCCAATTCAGAGACTACAGATACAAGTGTACTAAAATCACACTGGACAATATGATTTGAACCTGTAAGGATTTCAGTAGATTAGTGACAGGGCAAAGAAGAAAAATAATCTTCAGTTCAATAAAGACAGAAATAAAATTCTGACTTTACTTCAGGGTAGCCATATAGCAGATATATCACACTGGCCAGGTAGTAACTCTGTCTCTGAGGATAAGTAGAGACCACAAACAGAAGGTGAGGCACCAGGACTGCATATTGGGAAGCACCATGCACCCAGAGGAAACCTTCTGTCCTACACAGAGTCCTAGAAAATCCTGGTAGCCTGTAAGACATGCTCAACTAGGAAGAGAGCACAGAAGTGACTAGATAGATAGAAAGAGAAAGCACCAAGTTGGGCAGGAGTGTTCATCTGCCTGAGGGTAGGAAGGCTCTGCAGAGGGATCTGGACAGGCTGGATCGATGGGCTAAGGTCAACTGTATGAGGTTCAGCAAGGCCAAGTGCCAGGTACTGCACTTGGGTCACAACAAGGACCTGGGTGTGTTGGTCAACAGCCAGCTAAATATGAGCCAGTTGCATGTCCAGGTGGCCAAGAAGGCCAATAGTATCCTGGCTTGTATCAGAAATGGCATGGTCAGCAGGACTAGGGAAGTGATCACCCCTTTGTACTTGGCACTGGTGAGGCTGCATCTCAAATACTCTGTTCAGTTTTGGGCACCTCACGACAAGAAAGACACCGAGGTGCTGGAGCATCTACAAAGAAGAGCAGCAAAGCTGGTGAAGGCTGTAGAGAACAAGTCCTATGAGGCACAGCTGAGGGAACTGGGGTTGTTTAGCCTAGAGAAAAGAAGGCTGAGGGGAGACAGTCCTTTTTGCTGTCTACAATTACCTGAAAGGAGGTTGTAGCGAGGTGGGTGTTGGTCTTTCCCCAAGTATCAAGTGATAGAGGAAGAGGAAATGACCTCAAGTTGCACCAGGGGAGGTTTAGACTGGGTATTAGGAAGAATTTCTTTGCCAAAAAGCTTGTCAAGCACTGGACCAGGCTGCCCAGGGAAGTGATTGAGTCACCATCCCCAGAGCTATTTAAAAGAGAGGTAGACATGGTGCTTAGGGACATGGTTTAGTGATGGACTTGGTAGTGTTAGGTTTATGATTGGACCCAATGATCTTTAAGATCTTTTCCAAACTAAATAATTCTATGATTCTAAGATTCTAAAACGCAATCAAGAAACAAAAACAATAGACATGAGTGTGTAGTGAAAGGAAGAGATGTGATGTAACTCTTTTCTGTAAAATGCAACTGCAAAGAAGGGAAGCAACTATTCTTAGTATTTGCCAAGTTGAAGACAAAGTATAGGCTTAAATGGTAGTAGGGAAGATTAGGTTAGGTATGAAGAAAAATCCACCAATGTAAAAAACAGAGAACAACTCGAACAGGTGAAGTCTGCCAAGTTTCTGCTGTTGGAAACATGTAAGAACAGGTGAAGGAAACACCCTTATGTGGAATGGGCACTTTGTTCAGCTTTGGGCAAACAGGATGGTTTACATAGTCTACGCCCCCTCAAGCTGTATTACTCCATGATTTCTCTCTGCTTTACAACAGCTAGCTTCAGGTAGGCCATGGAGCTGAATGTTAGAAGCAATGTTTTGGCATCTTAAATACTGTCGCATGAAAAGATTGTGCAGCAATTCTCAATTAGGCGTAACCCTTGCTACTTTTACACATCACTAAAGCATATTAGACTTTATTATCATCATCTTACAAAATACTAGTGATATCATCTATTGTCATATAGCACTTGAATAACCACAACTCATCCTCGTGAGAAGAAGCTCAGAAATGTCTATGACATATTCCTTTAGCAGCAGCTAGTTTTCTCTGCTTAAAAATTCAGTCTGGAAAAGTTTTCACCTAATTTCTAAGATCTCTAAAAGGGCCCACTAAAAACACTCGCAAGAACAAATCAGATAAAAAACCACACCTTGAATTCGGTGCTCTACAATTGACACAATCCAATTTCACCATGATCATTAGTTCATTCCTTACCCTGCAGCACTCATTGGCAAGAAGCTGGTGTGTTAAAATTGTAATATATTTCTAGATCCAAAATTATAGTTGTCATATCACTTTTGCTTCCACTGAAAAATTGTTAAGTGTAAACTAAGAAACAAACACTTAGGAAAACAATTAAGTTCATCCAGTGTCAGAAATAGAATTAAGTCCCTTTTTCATGGTCAGTATTCGCATGTTTTACAGTGTACCACAGCACACATTTACATGATTACAGAACCACTAAAATACAGTGTTAGGCACACACTGCCAAGGGACAGTGTGTTTTTTTCCAAATCACCATTCAGAAAAGCCATATCATGTAACTTGCTTGAATATGTTTACTCATAATTCCTGATAAAACAGTCTCACTTTCCCAGGCAATAAACTGGTTTAAGATACACTCTGAATACAAAACACAAGCTGAAGTGCTTGCACTGTAACGAGGTATGGTATATAAACGGATTAGGAGCATTAGAAAAAGCAAGTAAATCAATCTGTCCTCCCCTATCAAGAAGTCTTATTAAAATAAATGTGGTTATTCATGTAACAAAAATGCTGTGGGTGTATCAGGCTGAGAAAGTAATCCAAGTTATTGAGTTCATTGGAAGAAAGCAAGAATCCTCCTCCTTCTGCCCACAGCTGTTCATCATATTCAGCCATCTCTGGTTATTAATATTAGTATTAAATATATTCCTGTCTGATTGGGTTCACTCACATTTCCAGTTTTTGAATCTATTCTTTTCCCCTACGTTAAACAAATCTAATGATTTCTATCCATAGGAAATGTGGAGCTGATGAGCAAATGAATGATAAAAATTCCTATTATTCCTTTGTGCTCATCTCTTGCAGTTAAGATTCTTGTCATGCCCTGGGCATTCTAGTTGTCTGATACTGTTCCTTTATTTCCAATTCCAGTGCTTTCTCTGCGGAACATTTCTCTGTCCAGAACATTTGGTGCACTGCCTTGTACCAAGTAAAATCCGCTTGCGATGTAAGAACATGTGGAGAAATTATGTGTTTTTGTCACACCCTATTAAACGGTATTCAAAACACAATGCCCCAGAAACTAAATTGATTGTAGGTTTTATAACCCTTTTCAGGCTAATGGAAACAATTTAGTACCATGAAGGAAAACATAGCTAGTGCAGCTGTGGGAATCTTAAATTGCTTGGCTCAGCAGTTCTGTTCCGGCTTAAGTAGGATAAAGTAGTTAAAGTTCAGTTAGATTCCATTCTTCTGGATCTTTGACAGATCATTTCAGATTAATGTCTTCAAAGTTTTCAACATTCCTTGTAGAAGACTTTCTGAGGAATTCCTGGTTTGTGCTTTTAACTTGGGGGACAGTGGGAGGGAGTGGTAAGAACAGGGAAAAGAGGGGAAGTGGGGGCAGGAATGACATGGGGAAGTTTTCAATCATTTTGTAAAGTGTCGTGAACCATCTTTCTCTTAAGTTTGGTTTTATAGTTAATATACCAAGTGGAAAATAAATAAATAAATAAATAAAAAGACTAACGGCTTTCTTAGAGCTTTAACAATGCAGCTAGGACCACAAAAGCTAGAGATGCAGAGCCAAGATCAAAAATCAGCCCTTAAGTCCACCCTAGGGATCTATTGCAGCTCCTTAAGGACCTATCCTCAAGGACCTGTCCTTAAGCACAAAAGCTTTCTCCTACACTTATTCACACATCATTTTTAAAATGCTATGAGTAGGCATAGACAGGCAAGAGAGAAGCTTGGCTGCAGGAGAGCTCAGCACTACATTTTGCAAAACAAATCCTGTACCTAGCCACTTATGAGAAGGAATCATTCACATGGGTATTACCTGCACTGTACCACCAGAAAAACATCTGTGAATGTTATTTGACAAATTGATCACTAAATGAGCCATTAGCTTGCAGGGTTTTGGGATTGCCTTAGGAAAGCAATGTGCTATACAGCACAAAGGCTTACAGATGGAAAACACTGATTGGCAAAAAAAAATGTTCCAGAAGAAAAGTAGTAATAAAGCAAGCCTAGCATGAAAATGTACCCTTTATAAAAAGTAAGTCATTTATGAGAAGCAGTAGTAAAACTGCTTAATTCTTCTGTGCCTCTAGGGAGAAATCTAAGCCTTTTGAGAAGTGATGGAGAGAAAAATGAAGCCAATGGTGTGTTTGTCAGTAAGAGAATGCTGTGGAAACAAAGTTAGTAATTTTACTATTCCTGCTTGCCAAGAGCTGACAGGTGTGTAGTTTCTTATTGTTCTGAAAGGCAGCCAGAAACCACAGTTTAATATGCATCTATGTCTTCGTAGTAGGGGAGAAAACAGCTGTCTCTCTGGCACATGATACAAGATGATAGAAATATTGAGACATACTCTTCTTTACAGTATGTTACCATCACTTGCATGGCTTCCTTTGATCTTCCAACAAAATATATAGCTGGAAGGAAAAAAAAGTGCTGCAGCCCAGACCAGATCAGACATGATATGGCAACCCCTGCTCCCACAAAGAGTTACTATTTCACAGAGCCTAATTATCTCAACAAGAATTTTTCACATGAACAAAGGTTGAAAGATCAGAGCCATATTTTTGGCGCAGCAGATCCAAAGACTTTCTACAAACAAGTCCATTAAACTTGTAAGTAAACAAAAATAGGGAAATACCAAGTTATTTCAGATAATCATTTCCAACTATTCTCAAAGAATTACTCCCGTAAATCCTTCAGTTTTTAAACTACTGAGAGATATTTGTGATTAATAAAGCCTTTGAATACAAAAGGTTCCCTAACACTAGAATGATATGTGTTTTCCTGTAATATGTGGCAAGGCAATCTTTTAAATCCTAATTCCCTCAGGAAGGTAAAAAGTACATGCATATTATACACACACACACACACACACATACACACACACACACACACACACACACACACACTGTACCAGATGCAGTAAGTTGTAAGAAATGTTAGGCTCTGTGTATTAAATTTCCTTGCAGTGCAGAAGTATACCACAGCATTAAAAGCTCATGGTAACTGGTTGGCAGGTTGTCAACTGGATACGCATAAAACGTCTGCACTGCGTCCAGGCTTGTATAATTTGATAATTTGACAGACATAATTTAAGCAGTAAGACTTGCAAGTTTTATATTTACCAGAGTATATGAAGAAGGATTAGTACAATCATTCAAATAATAAAATATTGGAAATTCTGAAACTTGCACAAAAATAGTAACATTCAGAGAAATACTGGGCTTGACCAGCAAGCTTCAAAAACCTCAACAAAATTTGTCATTATAACAGAAAGGTCATCTAGGCTTATGTCGAATACAGGTAGTTACACTCTCTACGTCAACCTGTTAAAAGTATCAAACAAAATAAGACTCAACTACCAGAAAAATTGGGTGAGTCAAAGAAAAGCACAAAACAATTCTTAGACTAGGAGACAGAGGTGTAATTTTTTTTTCCATTTTGTTGTCAGCAGCTTCTGAAGCATATGGAAAGATGTGATTTTGCGATAAGAAACTATTTTCTTTTCACTAGATTTTAATACATGCAGGAAACACAAACTTGGTAGTTTACACCATTGGGTAAGGAAGAACATCACTGAATTAAGACTTAAAGGAGGTCACATGATGAAAATTTTTCTATTCAGTCCTCTCTAGTAATGATTCACCACATTTTTGATAGTCCTAAGCAAACCCCAGCCTGCAAGTGCTTGTCCAAGCTAAACAGATACCAGGTACCAGAGCATAAGACCAGCACTTTCACACTTTTCTCACCTAGAGAGCATGTAAGCTGCAATTAAAGCAGCTCAACAGATGAAGGACAGACTCAAAATTATTTTCTCTTGCTGAAGTTTCTTCTCACAAGGAGCTGCTCTGATCTAAATTCCCTGGGCTAGGGTGTAAGATCAGACCATTATATTAAATAACAGATTGGAAGAAAAATTACATTTCCAAACATATATATGAAAGAAATTCATAACAAGTGCCTCAAGCAATTTGTGTAAAACTTGTACTTTCCAGTTACTTTTCCAAATCAAATTAGCTCATGAAAGAAAAGAGAAAATGGCAGAAACTGCTTCTTCCACTTCTTTCATTCTTGTGCTGCTCAGTACCTGTCAGCACAAACAGTTCCAGCAGAGCTGACATGAGAGTGTTCCTGGCATGGGTGAAGTCAGCTGTGCCCTGGTGTGGTTTTGCAACGTGGACAAGACATGACCTAAAGCTGTAACATGATGATGTCTGACATCTTTCTACAGTTATACTTTCTAGTCTGGAAAACTAGCACAAGAAATGAAAGAACACGCGTGCTCCTGACTTGGCCAAGCAAGTCAGCTGAAGCTGTAGTGTCTGATCCTGCATGCGTCACAAGCAACAGAGTTACCACCCCTGATAATATCACCAGATACCTGCCTGTGCTCCTTCATTTTTAGAAAAAAAAAAAGAAAAAAAGAGGTTGGTTGTATTTTTTAACTACTTGTTATTTTTAAGAATGTGGAATAAATAAGAACCTCTATTCAAATGCACTGATGAGATAAAACAGCTTAGTACCCAAACAACTGTTACTTATATTGGTTAATTTCTCTTAACCCTCAAATCACTCATTGGTAGCCTTAACTAAGAGCACAGTGGCAATTGAACAGATAACTGTTTAGAATGAGTATGTTAAAAATTAGTCATAAATCATCAGATACTTGGTGTAGAGAGAGGCTAAAAAGAGTCTTTAGAAGATTGCCTCTTCCATAGAGACCATTCAGAGTCGAAGTCTACTCCAAGGTATGCAGTGTAGAAGAGGTATTGCAGCTACAGAACTCCTCAAGATACAACATATTTTATCCAGGCCTAGTTTATCTCACCTTACTCAACAAGTATCTTTGTGACAATTTATAAAGTCTTATTCTGCTGCCTTACTACTACACATCACTTTCCATCTAAAAAGTCTTCAAGTGTCCCAGCTCAAATCTCAATTTGCACCTTGCAAGCAAAAACCCATTTGAAAAAAAAAAAAAAAAAAAATTAAAAAATCAGTGTCTCAGTTTCAATCAGAATCTTACACAGCGTCATTTCCTAATATGACACCTAAAAGTGCAAAGCTGAACATGCCATGTCCATACGCACAAGGGCACATGAACACATGCACAAAAACTCCTCCTCAAAACACCATAAACTATGTTCTACTCATGAGCTGCTGAAGGTTAGTTCTGTATTTTTTCACCCTACGCTTGGCAAATAAAACCTCAGAAAGCATGAGGAATGTATCGTTTCAGTGCCAATCTCTAACCTGAAACCAGCTTTAAGGATTAAGACAAATTTTTTTAATACTTTTGAGTACAGTTAAGCCACTTGTGTACTAGTGTTCTGCCACAAAGGAACAGAGATGACTGACATATTAACATTTCAAAGCTTGGCTTATAAACTGAAAAGAATGATTCAATAAGAATGCATAACCCTGGAGCTGAAGGACCTCAAGGACAACAGAAGTAAGGCACTTTTTGTCACACAGGAGCAAGTAGGAAAGGCATTTTTTGTGTCCATGAATCTCAATTACAAATCAGGCAGTGAGGGTGAGGTACTTAGATTCACAGAATATCCTGAGTTGGAAGGGACCCACAAGGATTAGAGTCCAACTGCTGACTCCACACGGGGAAACTTAAAAGTTAAACCCTATATCTAAGAGCATTTTCTGCTTCTTGAAACTGACAGGCTTGGGGACACAACCACTTCCCTAGGGATCTTGTTCCAGGGCTTGACCATCCTCTCGGTGAAGAACTTTTCCTTAATATCCAATCTGAACTTCCCATGATGCTTTAAGCTGTTCTCTCACAATCTGTCACTGGATAGGCGTTTCTGATTTATGTTCATCCCTATCTGTGAGCTAACAACCAACCTCATCAAGTAACAGACCAACGTTTTCTTTAGTCCTCCTTTTGCTTTTAATGTTCTTTAAAAAGCCTTTTTTTTGTTATCCACCACAATGCTGGCCTGCTTGAACTCCAGCTGAGCTTTGGCCATACAAATTTTCTCACTACTGGGGTGAATAACACCTCTGTAGTCCTCTTGTGTATTCTGACCTTAGTCTCCATGTCCATACACTTTCTATCTTATTAGCCAGAAGAAGATCCCTGTTCAGCCAAGCCAGTCTTCTGCCCAATTTGCTTGACTTCTGAAACATTGGACTTTTCTTCTCCTGTGCTTTTTTAAAAGGTGACTCTTGAAAAGTGACCAGCATATATGGTCCCAAGTACCCTCAAAAGCAGATTCCCAGGGGAAATTACTAATTAGTTTCTTGAGCAGCCTAAAGCCTGCTTTTCCAAAATCCAACGTAGCATCTCTGCTGACAGTTTTTCTCATATTGCCAAAGGTTTTAAACTCAATAATTTCATTATAATTGTGGCCAAGACAGGTACTAGTCATCACTTCACCCATAAGACCTCCTCTATTTACAAACAGCAGATCTAGGAAGGCACTGTTCCTAGCAGCTGTATGAAAAAGTAATCTTCAATGGACCTTGATAGGCTTAAGGACTGAGCCCATGTAAACCTCATGACATTCAAGAAGGACAATTTCAACATTTTGCACCCCCAGTATCAGTACAGACTAGGGGATGGAGGGATTGAGAGTAGAGAAAGAGAAGGACTTGAGGATTCCAGTGCATGAAAAATTAGACATGAGCCAGCAACATGTGCTGGCAGCCCAGAAAACCAATCACATCCTGGGCTGCATAAAAACAGTGGCCAGCAGGTTGAGAGAGGTGATTCTCCTCCTCTGCTCCACTCTCATGAGATGCCACCTGGAGTACTGCATCCAGCTCAGGGGTCCCCAGTACTAGAAACACTTGGACGTGTTAGAGTGGGTCCAGTGGAGGGTCACCAAAATGCTCAGAGGGCTGGAACACCTCTGCTGTTAAGAAAGGCTGCAAGAGCTGGGGTTGTTCAGCCTGGAGAAAAGAAGGCTCTGGGGAGACCTTATAGCAGCCTTTCAATACTTAAAAGGGGCTTGTAAGAAAGATGGTGAGAGACTTTTTATCAAGGCCTGTAGTAACAGAACAAGGGACGACTGAAAGAGGGTAGATTTAGATTAGATATAAGGGAGAAATTGTTTTACATGGGGGCAGTGAGACACTGGAAGAGGTTGCCCAGAGGAGTTGTGGATGCCCCATCCCAGGAAGCATTCAAAGTCAGGGTGGACGGGGCTTTAAGCAACCTAATCTAGTGAAAGATTTCTGTGTCCATGTCAGGGGGGTTGGACTAGATGTTCTTCAAAGGTCCCTTCCAACCCAAAACATTCTGTGATTCTATCAATTTCCTAGACCTCTTCAGATGTGCTGTATGACAGTCCCTGTTAACATCTTGGAAGCTGAAGTCATCCCTAAGGACAAGGGCAATTGATTTACAGGGGACATTAATTCCTTATACACTAATAACATCAGTGTCATTCCTGGCTGGGTGATCTACAGTAGACTCCCACAACAACATCTCCTTTATTAGCTTTTCCCCAATCCTCATCCAGAGGCTCTCAACAACATCACCCCAATTGCAAGCACTGTACAGTCCAGCCCCTCCTTTACAAAAAGCACTGCCCCTCCACCTGGCCTGCCCTGCCTGTCTCTCCTGAAGAGCCTGTGGAGTCCATCACAGCACTCTTGCCACCAAGTCTCGCTTTGGCCAATGTTGTCATAGCTCTGGGACTCAGCCAAAGCTTCCAGTCTCTCTTGTTTATTCCTCACACTGCATTAGTGTACAAACATTTGAAATGTGCTCCACTGTATTTGGTACATCGATTGTGGAGCATAGTGAAAGCCTTCGCTAGCACATGGTCACTCAAACTTTGTCCTGCCATCCCAGAGCTTATCACCAGCAATCCTATCCTGCCTCATGCCTCTGCAGAGTCACCTTCCCGAGCAATGGCCATGGTGCATACATGTGCATGAATGACCAGTGTGCATACACTTCTGCACGAGAAGCAGCCAGCACATCTGGCATGCGGAGGGCTGCTACACTTCAGTGCAATGCTTCAAGCAACAGAGCACAGCACGTACCACTGCATTGAAGCCTCATGCTGTGGCCTCAGCTGAGACCTTGGTCCTTGAGAAAAAAAGCTGTCCTGAGAAGGCAGGCCAGCCCCTTTGTCAAATGCCACCTTGAATCACACAGCAATGATGGGGTCAGGCTCTTTTTTGTTGGAGCTTCCTCTCATCTCCGTTCTACAAACACCATCTTGAGTGCTCCAACATGGAGAAGTTGTGGGGAGGCCTCCTTCTTCTTTCCCTTTCTATTCCCCTGCAAGCTGTGAGTGGCACCCAAGGGGAGCATCTCAGGGTAGAGCTGGGAGCATGGAACAGAAATAGGGGTGAGTACGTGCTGTGCAGCAGGGCTCTGCCCATCCCCTGATGCACCATCCAAGTGTCTAAGCAGATCTGGATGGGAAGAAATTCAGGCATGTGGACCATCAGGTCCCCAGGGTTTTTTTCAGATTTCCTTTCCTGCATGGACAATGTGCCCTTTACAGAGCTCCTCTGGGCCATTGCTTGGCTACTTCATGTTGGCAAGAACGAACAATAGGGATATGTTCTCTGGATTCAATTAGAAACATTTACTGAATAAAAGTGTAAAGTACAGAGATGATAGATGTGATTTCAGTCCATACCTCTTGCCTAAAGATCACATTCCTGAATCTGTACCATCTTCCCAGCAAGGCATGCATGATAAATCAGTATCATCGTATCCACTTCATATTATCATGTGTATGTCGTATCCTTAACAATGAGAACTGTCTTCTCTTCCTACCTCCACTCTGTATTCTTGTCTTTTTTAAAAAAAAAATTTCATTTTTCTTAAAAAAATAAAAATAATTAGGTTTCTATGAAAGCAACTGGAAAAGTCTTTAAAAGGCCCTATGTAAAGTGGAAGTCTCCCACAGGTACGTTTGTTTTTATAAAGTACTTTGCACTCAGAAAATTGGATGATGTAATGACTATTCCATGTTCTTAGTATGTTATGTAGGGAAATATATGTAATATCCTCCATTATTTATAAAACTATAGAATGACCTGCAAATACATATGCATACAATGAAGTAAATTCAGAATTCAGTACTCAGCAACTACTACCATCTGGTACATTTTCGCTTGCACCTTTCCTGAGTCGCTGCTGAACACATCACCAATCCAAAAAGGGTGCTTTGTTTAAAATGCTGACTTGCAGCATTTCCAGTTTTATGCTGGGCAGGGAAAATATACATACACTCCATTCCCTCATCTTTCTATAGCCTCCTCAGACTTCCATTTGTGACTTTACTTAATGTTCCTGAAAATGGGGCATAACTGTTAGCTGACAAATAGATTTCTGAACTGAAGTCAGATGATTCCTTCTGACAAAAGAGCAGGAACTTATCCAGAGTAGTCAGATGCTTCACTAAAAGGGGTATTAAAGGCAATTTTTACACTCCAGTCTCAGGCAAATAAGTATGAAAAAGTGTATCAGTTTTGGATGTCAGCGATGGCTGTTTAGTGGCCCGAGTTAGATGATAATTGACTGCTCCGTTTCTGAGTATAAACATTCACCTTACACTTAAGAATCAGAAGCAACTAGCTGGCAACAAAAGTATAAGGTACTAGAAAACAGGAACTGCAGTGACTGCCACAGTGTCTCTGGTTTCCACGGCAATGGAATTTGACAGATGCAGAGGGCGTAAGGGAGCTGAGGACTAAGCACTGGCTCATATGTATAGCTTTCAAAAGTGAATCTCCATACTAAGAGCTTCTGGAGGGACTATATAGATGAGTCAGGCCAAAACTGTTTGGGGGATTTCACTGGAGCATCACAGCAAAGGGATATGCAACGTTGATAGTGCTGGGGTTCACAGTTTACTGGCTAGCTGAAAGAGCCATCAACCCTTAAGGCAATAGTCCACTATTGTCTTGTTGCCCTAAGGATTTTCCAGCATTGACCACAGCAAACGAAATTAAAAATACAAATTAAGGCTGCCAATGAAAGCAGAATAACTCAGAGTATGTTATCGGCCATAGGTATTTTTTACCCACATGTCAACCTATTTGGCAACTAGTGCTGTGTCCTTTCCCTTCCAGTGCTGCAGAGAAAAAGCCCCTGCCAAGACAATGGCAGAGCACTTTTCATTATTCTTTCTGGTCCTCTTGCTTTCTACAGTACTTCCTTTCCATGCTCATCTTCCAGGTCCATGGTAGGAAGTAGACTATCTCAGCCAAAAATATTTCAGTGCCTGGTGACTGAACAGAAGATCAGTAACAGATGATTACGAGTTTAGAGGGGTAGGCATCAGATTTGTTATAAGTCACCTTTTCTGAATACTGGGAAGAAAAGCTCACTCAGTAAGAACAAGAACAACTACTATAGCATTCAGAAAACTGACAACAAATTGCTGAATTAGCATTTTTTTTATTCTTTTTCCCTCTTCCTCTTAATGCAGGAAGAGCTATGAAGCAAGTGTACATGAGTGCCATCACTGTTAGCACTAAAGACTTTTCTTT
Organism: Ardeotis arabs; assembly: GCA_011801015.1. NCBI lineage: Eukaryota > Metazoa > Chordata > Aves > Otidiformes > Otididae > Ardeotis > Ardeotis arabs. The sequence goes on along the minus strand of JAAGAY010141913.1, from coordinate 57,077 downwards.
CCATTTAGGATAAAGGGGAATTTGCTAGCAGCGGTTATAAACACTGTACAGTTGATACATATTCAGCTATGCATTCACGCTTTTGCTAAGCCTGTAATCCCAGCTTTAAGTAAGCTTGTTAGGAGCAACCTGTTAAATCTTTGCTAGGATAAATCACTAGTTGCCCATTACCTGTTTTCACAAGTTTTGCACAGACACTTCTCCTACATACATTACTCAGAAAATGGTAGCAAAGTTTATTAATGCAATAGGAGCCCCAGATGAGAAAAAGTACTTCAAAACCACAACTACATTGTTCACAAATCCATGAATCCCCCAACTTTGTTGCCAGTCTTGTACTCAACAACAGTATTAGCTCCACTCTAACCCTGGAAATTCACCTAACATAACTTAGGTGTTGATCATATAATTTGTTTGAAGTCATTCATACATTTGCTGTCATAGTCTGGTTTAAATTATGAATTACGGTAACAGATTTAAAAAAAACAAAAAAAAACCAAAAAAAAACCCAACTTCTGTTTCACTAACTTAGCAATTGAGGTATATAGCTGTGCTCCTGTGCTGTAGGCCAGATCAATAGGGAACTACCACTGTGCTGTCAACATCCTTTACTTTGATCTGGGTCCCACTGGTTCATTTTCTGTATGCCCTTCAAGGCAAACAGCATGTTCACAGTGTTAAACGACTAGACAGCTTTCTGGAGGCCATGTAGTGCATCTTCCCAACCAAGAAGCAACGACGCATTTTGTGTTCGAGCTCAGCTGGACGGTGCAGTGCAGAAACACTGCAGACCATGTGAAACACAAACATTGAATGCTTGCCTCTATAAACCAACAGGCCTCTGGGGTACGGGAGGTAAGTAGAGAAACAGGGCCGTTACTCTAAAGCCTTGCTACATTCTGTAATGAATGGAAAATACACAGCATAACAGTTATATACAACAGGTAGGTGAGAAACAAGAGCTGATTTTAGTTGGTATGCCAAAGATGTAAGAACAATACAGGAAAATACAAGCAATCTCTAACCTGTAAGGAGTGGCTTCTGTTTTCCACCTGTCTACTCACTGAAAAATGCTATCACTGCAAAGTTACATCTTGCTAAATGGTCAGAGGTGTCTGTAAAAAATAGCTTAGCAGGAAGAGAATCTAAGATACAGCACAACTTTCATCAAACAAAAAAGGCATATTTCCATTATGCATAATTTAGCTCTATACTACCTAGAAATGTGCATAAACATGTACACAAGCATCCACCTATAGATCTACGTCAGTTTGTGCTGGAACTTTATCTTCTGATCCTGCCTAAAGGAGAAAATGAACTGTCTTCTCCCATCCAGAATGGGCTCCTATCTGTCCAGCAGACTGCCTAAGTTCCTGTTCATCAAAACCTTCCTACAGTTAGTCATACCAGATCTGACAGATTTTGAAGTCCCTCCCTAACCTGTGACATTATAAGCTATGGATATGTTCAAAGGAACCTAAAACAAGGCAAAAAGATATTGACTGGATTACAGCTCTAAAGCCAGCTGGCTGAATTCAAACACAAATTCAGCCCACCTTAAGTCATCATTTCCCCTTCACCTTACTTTGCTCTCCATTAATAGATGCAAAATACTTATCATCATAAAATCATAAAATGGTTTGGGTCAGAAGGGACCTTAAAGATCATCCAGTTACAAAGCCTGTGCCATGGGCAGGGCCACCTTCCACTAGACCAGGTCGCTCGATGCCCCGTCCAACCTGGCCTTGAACACTTCCAGGGATGGGGCATCCACAACTTCTCTGGGAAATCTGTTCCAGTGCTTCACCACCCTCACAGTAAAGATTTTCTTCCTTATATCTAATCTAAATCTACCCTCTTTTAGTTTAAAGCAATTACCCCTCATTCTGTCACTCCCTGCCCTTGTCAAAAATCCCTCCTCAGTTTTCTTGTAGGCCCCCCTTTAGGGTCTGGAAGGCTGTGACAGCGTCTATAGTAGCCTTTATGTAATCCACCTTCATACACAAAGAGCAAACATAAACTTTCAATTGCAATTATCCAGATTTTAAGTTAAAAGAACAAGTGTAAAGAGAGAGAAAGCACTGAACAACTTCTAAATCAATTTTCACCAAACTGAGCAAAAGATAGCTACCCATTCCTGCATAATCAGGGTCATTTAATTGTCAACATATCATACTAAAGAATAAAGTTATAAAGTAACGGTACATCTAAATACTTTATTTAAAAAAAAAAAAAAAACATTACCATGACTTTTTGTAGTGCCGCCTTTCAAAGAGATCTATAGCTCAAGGTAATTTTGACACTGGAAATGGCATACAGTGCAACAGCCTATTTACATAGCAGTGCTTTCTGCTTAGAGTATGTTGTGCTTACCATCTTGGACTTACAATCACTGTCAGTGAGTTTACAGGTGAATTTCAAGTGCTGCTTTATCTATAAAGTTGCAATGTTTAGCAGCACCTCAGAACACAGCTGTTTCTTTCTCTACGCCATTTTGGTTACCTTTCCAATAAGGTACGTATTCTGTAACTTTGTAATTCTATAAAAGAGCAATTAGGACAACTTCATGTGGTTTTGTTTGTTTTGATAAAACTCTCTTGATTAATTTCTTTGCAAAGATATTTCAGATCATTATAATTAAATCATTATAAACCCTAACTTATGAGTTCAATGTTGTCTTCCATTACACAAAGCACCTAACACTATTTGTTAAAGCTACAAGCAATGAAAAAGCTCTCTTAAAATGCTCTTTGAATAAAATAGAAAAGTTGTGTGCTCGTTGAGCATGCAGAATATGATAACTTCAAGTTATTAGTTCATATGACATGATAAGAGCTTTCAAAGTACATAATACGAAAGACATTTTGTATGGAAATAAATTGTCTACATTCAAGGTTCATTGTCAGTAAGAAAAAAATTCTTCTGTAAAAAAAGGTGTTTATATGTACAATCTTTCTCTGCTCCTCATCCCACAAATAAAAAATCACCTGAAATAATTTGTTAAAAACTAAAAAAACGCAGTGAGTCACATACCAGATTTCAGTCAAATGCATTTTTAAATGGCTGAGTTATAAACCCCTTGAAACCAAGTTTTATAATGAAATGCTGATAGACCCTTAACTTTAATGGCTCTTCCAAGTGCTTCTAGAGCAGGCATTACTTACAACACTGTAAAGTGACGTTGAAAACACTACAGAATTTTCTCAAGGCAGATAAGCAGGTGTTCGAGAGGGCGGCACTATTTAAACCTCGCTGATTTATGGGACACGCTGCATGAAAGGCCAATAAGCTTTACAGAATCTCACAACAGAAATTCCAGACTTTAGTTGACTCAGTAGCATTGTCTGAAGATCACTATGACATATTAATTTCCACATTGTAATATTTGAGCTCCTGCATTTTCTACATGTTGCCAGTAGTGAAATACATATCTCACCTGACAGGGTAAGGGTCTCTTTTACTGGCATACTTTTCATAGAGTATTGCATGGAGTAAGATCCATTACTCAGCTACTTCACCATACACTCTAGTGAGCTACCTGGTACATAAGTCTCTTACTGTTATTCTAGCAAAATCATTTCTAATCTCTTCCAAGAGTTAGGAACTGAGCCACTTCCTTCAAACTTCTTTGAGCAGAAGGAAAAGTAGAAGATATGGAAAAATTTACTTACCATATTACCCAGTGGTCAAAATCATCCTCCTGAAAATCTATTGGAAAAGCAACCAATGACCCATTGAAACACTTTATGTAATTGATGAGTATTTTCTGCTTGTTAACTCACACATATACACACATAAATCAATAATCTTATGGCTATGGGACCCAGCCTTAATGATTTAGTGAGACTATAATTTATTCCGGGCAAAAATAAAAAACAAAAAAAAAAAAAAACCAAACAAAATTCACTATTAGGTCTCAATAGCAAACTCCATCAAAGATAACTGGTACCAAAAAAAAGACCATTACTGCTTAGGCTGTAGTTAGTGCTAAAATATCTGATATCTGTGGGTAATTATTTCCACTTTCTCTTAAATAACCAAAGCAGTTCTTGGGGCACACTCCTCCTATTTTTCTAGTGCTAAAAGAGAGAATACCATCAGCTTCATACTGGATCATGTGGTGAATAAATATTAATTCAAAAGTTCAAATAGAAAAAGAAACTAGATTACGATAATAGTCCAATTTCCCTCAAAATACATATAAGTGTGCCTTTTTTTCAATTTTTTTAATGTTTTTTGAAGTCAACTTACCTGTACATTGATTTAATTTTAAGAAACCTAGACAAGGTTATGTGAGAATTGCAAAGCATATGCACCAACAAAGGCCAGATTCCTAGCACACAGGACTTAGACTGAAAATTACAACACATTCTTTACCCCCTTTTGTCCCATTACAGATTGACTTTATATACTACTAGACAATGGGTAGTTTACACAGCAGTAGCACAAGTAAAATGTAGACTGTATGTACAGATGCAACAACTAAATTCATTTTAATGTTATAATCAAACCATGCTTTGCAGTTGGAGTCTTCACATTAAAATGCAGATCTCTGTGATGTATCTAATATTTCTTATTGAGCAATACTTATGCAAGCAGAGAGGTAAGAATCACAGGAAGCAGGAGAATCACAGGAAGCAGGAGAACTTACTCAACTAAACACTGTTTAATGAACTGCTATACATTTCATTTCATTTTGCTTGATATGGTCACCACTGAATGGCATAAGGAAACTTCAGCACTAGCAGAGGTAAAATAAATCTAAGGTTCCCCAATTACTATTTTTTATTCATCAGTACATAAAGCAAAACCGAAAAACAGTCTTCAGAACAATTATCATCTTACAATATTGGGCTGAATATACTTCCTTTAGACTTTATTTTCTTCCTTGTGTGACACATCAACTTGATGGCCATAAAGAAACATTCCCAGTTTGGGTTAAATTCACCTGTTCTCCAGACACCACCTACTGTACTGCACTTGAAGATTATATAGAGAAATGTTTATACTTTCTGTGCAAGGCTGAGCCCTAAGATCACAACAGATGTGAGACATAAGTAAATTGGCAAGATTTAATAAGTGAGACAGTGCTTCAAAGTTGTTTTAATTCAGGACCCATTGTAGGGGTCATTTGAACCCCTTTGAAAAAGGCTGTGAATACAGCCTTTTTTCCCTTTTTTTTTTTTTTTTACAAATTAAAAGAATGACAAGTCTGTACTTGGGATCTAAAGGAAGCTCTGCTAACAAACATCACATTTGATACATCTTACTATAAAGAATAATTTTAGATGAAATTATTGTAAGACTATAAACAAGTCCACGTTTTTCTTTTTGCCTAGGCCCATGTAGTTGGAAAGGCTGCACACACCTACCGAGATCTTTTATCACAAATAATCTGAGCTTTGTCTGAAAGGTTATGGTAAGGAAGCAACCTTCAAGCAGGTTTAGGTTTCACTGTGGACATTTTTTTGCCAACTTCTCACTACTTTTTCCATTTTAGGGCTTTGCTCTAATTACCATCAGTCCTGAAAAAATATATTGCCTTCACATAATAGTGAAGGATAAGGAGGGCAGGAGCAAGAAGAGAAGTTCTCTTCCGCTGACCTGGAGAAAGGGTCGCAGCCGTTAAAACTACAGTTCCTTTAAGAGGTGATCAAACAAACCATCCGAAGAACAGAGGTTTGATACCATCATGATACATTGTACTGCTACTCTGCTCTTCTCTTCTATCCTATTCTTTATGTCAGCAGGAAACAGAATTCACAAGATTGTAGCTCTCTGAACAGATCAGTAAGTTATAGTCTTGTCCTTTTCAGTCTCCTGCTGATCCATACAACAGGAACCAATAGAAAGGACAGTTCAAAGATCTTATGAGTGACTGCAACAAATCCAGAATCCTTGAGGTGGTTGTTGGGTCCCCCGCAGCAACAAGCTTAACACAGCTGCAGCTTCCTTCAGGTTTTTCACATTCTTAACAGAATTTAAGAAGAAAACTTATTTTCCCTCTGAGTGAATAGTGAAGACTGAAGGAGGAGGAGACTAGAGCACAGTTACCCACATAGGGAGTGTGAACTCATCCTTATCTTTGTTATCTGCTCCTGCTACCAACTTGGCACTTTAGGGTTTAGACAAATCATAAAGTCCTGTCCAAACTCAAAGAAAAATATTGTTATATACTTTTTTTCTGTGTGGTTTTAATACAAATAAGCATTGTTCCATCAACAAAGCATACGTCCTCACAGCAACCCTCAGTATCTTTTCTAATCCTTAACTCTTCCTTCAGTTATCTCTGACATATACTAAACACGCATAATGAATCTACACAGTTACTTGTGTTTTTCCAGCAGACAAGCAAAGTCCGTAGCTCTCTTTTCATCCCATTTCATTCACTTTACCAGTATCTCAGCTCCAATATTTTGCTTATTTCAATTATGTTCAGCAAATATGTGGGTAGAAGACTTCCATAGGACCTCAAATAGATTGTCAAGAATTCATGAGAAAGATTTTCATCTCAGCTTTATTCAGCAAATGTTGGAGTGTTCTGCCAATTTTCACCGTGGATCAGAACAAAGCTCTTTAGCACAGGTGTTTCCGGGACTGGGATTTGTTGGGAAAAGTTACTGTTTAACAGCTTATGGCCTTTTTAAAGCCAAAAATGTCTCTAACATTTTTCAAGATCCTGTGGAAACTACCTGTGCATCTCTTGTAGAGGCACCTTGCCACAGATCTGATGATCTGAAAATCAGTGCAAGTAATATTATGTAATGTTTCTACCTCTAAAGACTACCTTATTTGTGGATTCTCATATATTGCATTTGTACATATTTGACAGCCAGTTAGCATAATCTTTAATCACATCTTTCATAATCAAATGATGTATGGGGTAGAGCTGGGCTGTTATGATAGAGAGTTATTCTTTAAAAGCATAAGTCTACCGATCTTATTTCAGTTCATTTTAACACACCATTTCCACTGACTTATTGCCAGTTCTAAGAGTTACCACAGCACTGCTTAATAACAATGTGTGGTTTCTGACATTTATTTATAGTATACTAAAACTAACATCAGGCTGGGTGGTAAGAGTTTTAGACCACCTGAGATGTCTTTAAATCTTCAGCACATGTTTAACTGCGGCAGGACTAGTAACAATCCCAAATATGCAGTCATCACACTATTGGCTGATTCACCCTTTAAAGTTATAGATTCATTTCAGGGAACTATTTTTTTCTGAGTGTCCCTTTAAAAAAATAAAAACTGATTGTTGTAAATCTTTTTATCAGTTAAGTGATGGAGAGATACTTAGAAAGACAACAGTGATTTTTTAAAATTTGATTTTAAAGTAAGGCCATGTGTGCCACAGTAAATTGATGGATTTTCTGGAATTATTATTTTTTTTAAATTTTGTTCTATTCTTTGCCTTGCATGAAACAAGAATGTATATTTAGTGTGAGACAGCATAAGTTGTTTGGTTTTATGAGTGTGTAGTTGTGAGCTTAAGATGTGTAGCAGGCAGTAGCTACTTTAGAAAAACTATACTTTCCTTCAAATTTTCTTTTATGAAGTGTTTCCTAAGTATCTGAATGGTATTTCATACTGGTAATTACATGACAATGTAAGCAACACCATTTTTAGTAACCATGAGACAAATCAGTCTCCTCTTCCTCCATCTGTATTGTCATTTGAAGTGAAGGACACCCTTTGTTCTCTGTCCAGCAATGCACTTACTTAAGTATTTGTAGTCTCCTTGACTTCAATAGCATTATTCATGGGCCCAAAGTGAAACGTGCTTAAGTGCTTTGGTGGATCAGAGTGTTGCTGAGCAAGGGCAGCAAAGCAGAATCCAGTACAGAGCCTCTAGTGCTGGAAATGCTGCAATAGTAATAGTATACTTTTTAAGGAAAAGTGGGTTTTGAATTTTTAACAATAAATTTGAATGCAAAGGGAATTGTGAAATACATCACTTCGCTATTTTAAAAAGGCTAATCAAAATAAAAGTTAATTTATAATAACTGATGTTAAAAACCAGAAAATCCAACATTGATTTGACACACAAAGCTATCTGAGCCAGACTCACCCTTGATGTGAATTGGGATATGTTCAGAATACTGGAAATTTCCTGACAGGTGCTGGGCCTCCAATTTCCACTATTTTCATGCTAGTGTTAAATGTTTTTAACTGATACGGACCCTCAATTACAAGTGCTTTTCTACTTCACCAGTAAACAAAGCTACTATGGTAAATGAATATAGTCTTCATGAGCCAAACATATCTGCCAATAAATAGTTGACAGTTAGTGTAAACAAACTTTCTTACATATAGCCTTTAAACTAATGAACTAAATAGTTTAAGCATTTGGAATTTCTTTGTCTATGATAGGCTGTCAAATAAGTTCTCATCCCACAGACTCAGTCTAGCTGAGATTTCCAATTTACAGGAATTTCTAATTGTGCACAGTATCCCAGCAGTAAAAAAAAAAAAAAAAAAAAAAAAAAAAAAAAAAGAGAGCTTGCTTGTCTTTGTTAGGGGAGAAGAAAAGAAGGAAAAGTATATTTATTAAGAAGGACAGTAGTTCAGTAAATCTGCAGGGTTTACTTCTGTTTTTTAGTTTGGCTTCATTTTAGAAATGTAATCACAGGAGACAATAATGAAGTCCAAATCAGAATAACCTCTGATGTAAATTGCTTTTCATGCAGGGTAGTTGTAGTCACTAACATTATCAGGGAAATACAGTTGACATAAATGCATTCTGTGAGAATCATTCTTAAAAAAAAAACCCCAACACTTTTCCTACAAGAATCTTATTTTTAAACAAATACACTTTATTCTTCAAGCAGGAAGCCAATTTGCCATTGCAAATGTTTTTGCTAAGTGATGGAATGTGCTGTCATGCACCAGCAATTGAATCCTGAAATTCAGTTTGTCCATGCTAGGCAAGAAAAAGCTTTTGGGTTCAACCATGCACTATATTACAAGGGGAGGCACTTAAACATATGAAGGGGAGGCCATGCATTTTATTCCAGAAGACTGAAATACATCTTGCAATGTGGGGCTTTGATGTTATTCATATGCTAACAATATACTATTTCCTCCAAGTGCTCAATACTTTGGAATAAAAAGACATAATTTGCTGACATTGTGCTGAACACTTCCTGTCCAGAATACTGATCAATTATCATTCAGCTTCCAAGGCTAATCCACCCAAAATAGCCCTCAACATAACCTTTAAATTATTCTTTTAACACTTTAAAATTCCAGTTAAAATAATTTACCATTTTACAGAATAAAACGATGAAACAAAGAGCGTAACTGTATTTTCACTCTGCTTCTAAAATGCAGTTCTAGTGCCCCCAGGGACTCCTTTCATCTAGTGTAAGTGCTGGCATATGATGTGATTGTTAACATAGCTGGCCACCAGATGAAGTGAATTATCTAAACTGCCAAGGTTCCTACTCTCATTCCAATTTAAACATCAATTTAACACAGAAACTGAAGGGTATTATGAAAGCTTTAATATGAACCATTTCAGACATGAAAAAGAAATAGAAGGATTTCTCAAACACCAAAACAAACAAATATGTAATTAATTGAACCTGAAGATGAGTTGGAAAATGATCAGTGCACTAAGGCATGTCTATCTAACTCCTCATGCTGGTAAATTGATGCAGTGTACCCTGCACACCTTGCAAAAAATGAATCACCTGTATGAATCCACAAGGGCATTATCCACAATCAACCATTTTACCAAATAGTTAAAATAGGGGCCTGTAGCCAACAAATATTTTGTTACTTTTTCTAAGGGAAAACAGTTTGAAGCACATTCTGGCCTTTAAGATTACTGAGAAGATTATTTAGGAAGGATTTTCTCCAGTTAAAACAATGTTATTACAGATTTCTTTCTGAGTCACTTAATCACCTTTTTTTCTCAGCTCCTTCCTCTTCTGTATAGTAATGATTCTCCCACTCTGTTCAATGTCATACTCACAAGGCTGTGAGCTCTTTAATACAGCAGCTCTCCTTGCACAGCACAATGCACTTGCCTCTTATCTAAGGTACTGAGACATCATTAGCTAGAAAAATCACAAGCAGCATTAATCAGCTTTCCATGCACGAAGAAGATGTTCTAGTTTCAAAGTATGGAAGTATGCTAGAAAACTCTCTGAACAAACGTTCTGGGACAAATGAAGTTTTTATAGAGAGAAAGGCCCACCTCTTCAAGGATTTATGTGACTAGGTAACAATTAAAAAGGAATGAGTAGTGTTAAGATGTGGCTGTTTGTAGACAGTTTGCACAGGAGAAGAAAAATAAATTAAATCAAAAAAGGCAAGCCGTAAGCCTAGTATCTCTTCCTACAGTACTACCAAGTGCTGGGAGACATGTTAAAATGAGAAGAAGCTTTTTCTAATGAGGTTAATCACAGTGCAACCAACAGGCATGTGTGCATATTTTTGTAAAATTCAGTTTTATTATCTAGTAGCATAGATCATCTTTGTCCTTTAGTAGAAAGAAATGTTTTCCTGCATTATACTTGAACAGAGGAAAGTTCATCAGTGAATAAAGACTAGGCAATAACCAAAGGGAAGCACAGCCTTTGAAGAAAATGTAAATATTGTTGCTGTGTTCTGGCATTAATAAGACTGCATTAATAAGTTTACCCATTTGGGTCAATATATTACAAAAATAATAACAAGATTGCAAACAGCACCCCAGGTTATTCAAGACTGTGAAGATATAAGTTGGCTTTTAAAATTACGGGGAAAAGAGACAAATGACAAACTTCATGAGAACATGAAGTGAAGCAAACCTATAAAATTGGTCAGATCACTAATTAAGCCAAAGTAGTCCTTTTGGACTCAAGTAGGAGAGGGAAAAAAGCCCCATCTGACCTCATTTACATGAACAGTGGCTGTACATGGAACAGAATGCCAAAGCAAAGAGGTGGTGACAATTGCTTTGAAAGGGATTTGGCAATTTTCATAAGATTAAATTAGTCAATGTAATAAATAATTTATTTGTTTTACATTGGCAATTCCATATTGCTCTCAGCCAGCTAACTACCAAAACTTCAACTCTACAACATAAGCAAGAAAAAGTAAGAACTCATATCAGAAGGACGGACATACAACTCACTATTCAGAAGATATGACTGCATCATCTGCAGAGACCACATTCCAGATATAGAAGTGTAGGCAGTGAACTTTAAGTTAGTATTTATAAAGGTAAAATAGTTTTCAAGTGACCTTCCACTCTTGGCATTCATGCACAAGTGTTAGATAGCTTATAAACCAAGTCAACAATTTCATCATCCAGTTTAACTGACCTCTCCCACTTAAAGTGTACTGAGGGAGCTGGTAGAAGTGCTCACTAGGCCACTTTCAATCATTTACCAGCAGTCCTTGCTAACTGAGGAGGTCCAAGTTGACTGGAGATTAGCAAAGGTGATGCCTACCTAAAAGAAGGGCCAAAAGGGAGATCCAGGAACTACAGGCCTATCAGTCTAATCTCAATGCTGGAGAAAGTTATGGAGCAGATCATCCTGAGTGCCATTGTGCGGCATGTACAGGACAACCAGGTAATCAGGCCCAGCCAGCACTGGTTTATGAAAGATAGGTCCTGCTTGACCAACCTAATCTTCTATGACAGGATGACCCACTTAGCAAATGAGGGAAAGACTGTGGATGCTAGTTACTTGGACTTTAGTAAAGCCTTTGACACAATTTCCCACAGCATTCCCTTGGGGAAACTGGCTGCTTATAGCTTGGAAGGGCATACTCTTTGCTGGATTAAAAACCAGCTGGATGGAGGGCCCAAAGAGTTATGGGAATGGAGTTAAATCCAGCTGGTGGCTTGTCACAAGCAGTGTTCCCCAGGGCTCAGTATGGGGGCCAGTTCTGTTTAATATCTTTATCAGTGATCTGGACAAGGGGATCAAGTGCACTCAGTAAGTTTGCAGACAACACTAAGTTGGGCAGGAGTGTCAATCTGCTTGAGGGTAGGAAGGCTCTGCAGAGGGATCTGGACAGGCTGGATCTATGAGTCAAGGCCAACTGTATGAGGTTCAACAAGGCCAAGTGCCAGGTCCTGTACATGGATAACAACAACCCCATGCAACGCTACAGGCTTGGGGAAGAGTGGCTGGGAAGCTGTTCAGTAGAAAAAAAACTGGGGGTACTGGTCAACAGCCAGCTGAACATGAACCAACAGTGTGCCCAGATGGCCAAGAAGGCCAACAGCACCCTGGTTTGTACCAGGAATAATAGGGACAGCAGGAGTAGGGAAGTGATAGTGCCCCTGTACTCAGTACTGTTGAGGCCGCACCTTCAATACTGTGTGCAGTTTTGGGCCCCTCAGTACAAGAAAGACATCGAGGTGCTTGGAGAACATCCAAAAAAGGGCAACAAAGCTGGTGAAGGGTCTGGAGCACAAAAGTTACAAAGAGCAGCTGAGGGAACTGGGGTTGTTTAATCTGGAGAAAAGGAGGCTGAGGGGAGACCTTATCGCTGTCTACAACAGCCTGAAAGGAGGTTGTAGTGAGGTGTTAGCATTTTCCCAAGTAGCAAGTGATAGGACGAGAGGAGACAGCCTAAAGTTGCACCAGGTGAGGTTTAGATTGGATATTAGGAAATTTTCTTCACCAAGATGCTTGTCAAGCACTGGAACAGGCTATCCAGGGAAGTGGTTGAGTCACCATCCCTGGAAATATTTAAAAGACATGTAAATGCGGCATTTAGGGACATGGTTTAGTGGACTTGGCAGTGTTAGTTTTACGTTTGGACTCAATGATGTTAAAGATCTTTTCCTACTTAAATGATTCTATGACTCTATAAAAATGTCCAGTTGAAAAACCAGACATCCTGCAGAACTAGCATTCTGTAACTCCCCTTAGAATAATCTTAGAACTGTGCTGTGAGGATGTACCAACTCCTCAGTGATGAAAGAAAAGGCATAAGAGCAATTCTTACCAGCTAGGGAGAAGGAAGTTCCTGCAAACAGCAGCAAGCTGTCAAATAACTATACTTGTTGGCATAACTACTAGTCTTTGGCAAATTTAAAGGGCAAGCTGCTGGCAGTATATCCTGGAGGCACATGGAAAGGGTGGGGGTAGACATGACATGACATGAGATGAGATGGGAGCTACATCCTTGGGGAGTTTAGTGCTGACCAGTTATCTACTCTGAAAAGTAAGCAAAAAAAATATAACAAACATTAGCTTTTACGGAATACATCTAATCATCATTTTCAACTTTCACAGTTACAGCCTGGTAGTAACATAGTATGTTTTTGTTGAATAATAGCTATAAAAATTTGTAGACATATTTTAAGCAAAACTACACTGCATAAGCCGGTTTTGTTCTTACACAGTAACAACAAACACCAAGAAAAAGACCTCAGTAATATCCTGAGATAGAAAGGGCAGAGGGGAGTATAGGAAATGCAAGGTCACAAACTTTGCCCTTCTCAGAAAAAGAGTAAGGATCGAGTTGGGGCAAGGCCCAGAATTAAACACCTTGTACTAGGCTATTAATTCCATCGGAATATATCTCTGTTTCTTCCTCCCATCTCTCTGTTGGGAAATCTTCCAAACTTTTTTTTTTTAAATTAAACTCTTAATTGATGCATCTCCACAAGACACCTAGCGCCAGGAAGAGAGCACACAATGTACTGCTATATCCTGTACTGTGTATCTATTTCTACTACTTACTGTGAAAGGTATAAACAAATTAGAAATGTTACTTTGATACTGATGCCATCCTACATGCAATATTGTGAAGTTCTGGCCTTCTTATCAATGTGTTTATTGTTTCCATCACACTCTTAATGAAGTATTTTACAAATAGTTTACATACCCACAAAATTCCACAGAGACAGAATAAAACTGTAGCATTCTACATACGATCCTCATTCTTTGTGCACTTAAATCCTGCTTTTTCTGAATCTCAACCTTTTATGTGTATGCATGCACTAGTATGTATTGTGGCTTTAGCATTATTTTTTAGTTCTTTTTAAGGGAAATAACTCATGAAGGCACACAAAACAAGCATATCTTCTGGACATGCAAATCTAACACAAGCAATGCTTGTCAAGTGTGGAAAGGTAGGAACAACAAAAATATATATGAATACACAAAGGATGCTTCCTCTCTTGCATTCCTTTTCAAGTTCCTGACCTTGGACATTCTGCTCAAGACTCAAGACCATTTGCAGTAGTTCCAAAGTGCTGACTTTGTTAATGCACAGTCCTCAGCAGGACAAAGAGTGTTGCGGATGACTGATTGAAATTCAGAACATCTTACTAAACGATTTGTTTGACATACCCAGTAGGGAACTCTTGTTTGTTGAACTTATTATTCATTCATGTATTCATGAAAAAAAATACAATAAAAGCATAATCCTTCCATAGTGGCTGAATGATCACATTGAAATGAACCCAGAGCTTTGCAGTGCTAAGCAAGGTCTTTACTCTGCAGCAGAAGAGTTTTATATTGCAATATCATTAGCTGAGCCTAGAGTTTACATTATGCTTATAAATCAGCAAGGGAAATTTAACCCGCATTGTAATCTAAGGTTATGCTGAAAATCAGATATTAAAAATACACATGCATAATAACTGCCTAAGTGACTATTTGATTTTCTTCTTCTTAAGTGATTTAGCAATTACAGTATTGAAATGTAACTGAGACTGTGAATCTGTTTGCATTTTGACAACTAAAATATGGGTGAAAGGAAATACAAAAATAACAAACAGGCTTTGGTGATTTGAAATAAGTTCTTAGAGTAAACCACTACCATAGGAAAAAATATCATTATTTGAAAAAAAATACTGACAAGATTTAAATAAAACTTTCCTGTGTTCAAAATAATAGGAAAACAAAGGACAACAATTTAAGGGAAAAATTATTATCATAAGCTACTGCACTGAGCAGCATTTACATTCACAAATGCATATTAGATATGTATCATTTTGCTGCACAGTATGATACAAAACAATGCTTGATTTTCCATTCCTTACTAAACTTTCCTACTGCTCCTCTTTCTAAACTAAACTTTGGGATGTTACTGTTGACCTTGCACAGGTTTTACATTGTATATTCACATCCTGTCTTATTCTGAAAAGAAATATGTTTACACACTGGAGACATTAGGTTTTGCATTACTAATTTCCATAATTTGTTATTTATTTTCAACCACAGTAGATGCAAAGCCACTTGGTAACACATTATTACTGTACCTGACCTTGCTGTTGCCAAACTGTGGCGCTAAACCAACAGGACTTCTGTAAATCATCTTGACTAGTTGTCTCCACTCACTTCAAAAAGAATCTCCCCTCCTCTCTGCTAAATGCTTATAACTTGGGATAGCAGGATAAGGAGTCCTCCCCACCTTTGAAAGGTCTGTGTCAGCTTTCCTTTGAACACATTCTGTCAGTTTTGACCAACCTGACCAAAAAGGTGAAAAAGCCTTGAGTTAACAAACTTTATCTGACTGCATAAAATACCAATTTGTTTTTGGAAGGGATAAAGAAAATAATTAGGCCCAAACCCAGCCTTCCAAAGATAAGACTAACCAGAAGAGTAGCTCTCATCTCAGTTCTCAATACAAAAGATGTAGGACTCCTGTTAGGAGAAAGGTATACTTATTGCCTTCCAAAAAACCTGCCTTCTCTGTATTAATCCATGTTCCTGCTCCTTCAGTTGGGTAAAATACTTCAGTCAATAAAGGTTGTGCGGCTGCACTGTTCAGTTTGCGAAGAACACAGATGAGTACCAAACCATGTAAGAAGTTTTTAGGTAGAGAAGGCTTTCTCTCCCCGTTCCTGTGATCTAGCATAGGAGACTTGCATCGTGTCATCTCAGCAAAGGGAAAAGCATGAAATTTCATCTCTGGGTTGATGTAGAAGAGTAGAACAGCTAAGCCTGTAATAAAGAAAGATTTCAGCCTTTCTGAATAAACAGCACCTTAATACTTGAACAGAGAAAGTCACTTAAGGTTGGCTTCAAAATAACACGTCAAAGAGATTCTAACATCATGCATAATCTCATTGTGTGTTGTAAAGAGTGTTGGAGTTTATTAACCTGGAAAGTTTTATACTTTTCCTTTTATTCACAGTCAATGCATCAATCTGCTGTTACTCCTGGTAAGCACTTTACTGTGTTCATATACAGAAAAAGTAGTATTGATGCCTAAAAGACAATAATACTATTTTCTAGATAATGGTGAAATAACAGCTTTTTAAATAAACTTTTCTTAATAGGTAAGCAGTGCCAATTTGTTATCAGTTTGTCATCACTTCACCAACTACTTCTGATACAACTTACAATTTTTTGTGTTCTTTTCTTTTGCATGTTATTAATGCTATGAGCTATAAATCATTAGGAAACCTAAAAGCATTACAAGCAACTACACACTAGCTAGCAAGACATTCTGCAAACAAGTCATTTAACAATAAAGCTTCCAGTGCATTGGGGACATCTAAAAATGTCATTTCTTATACAATATCAACATTAATTCAAACAACAACTGTGATTTGAGTCAAATTGGAAATTTTCAGAAAAGTAAAGCTGGTTAACCAGCTCATAAATTACAGAGGTTGGATTAAAAGGAGATTATATCAGTCAAATAAAAATTGGAAGGTGTTTGCATTGGAATTAAATGGTTAAAAACCAGTAAACAACTCAATTTTGAGGAATATGTATAACCTCTTAGGAGCATCTGTTAACAGAAAACAAGCTCGTTGCATGATGAGATTGGAGAACCTTTCTTCAGTTCAGTAGTAAAATAAAAATGCGTGGCCTCTCCTTCCTCATCTCTTCAGAGCTAGGAGTCTACAAAAAGGGGGTCTATAAGTGTCTCTGTCTTCTCTCTATTTTGAGCACCTTAAGGACTTCACTCAATGTTTTGCTAGCCTTACAGCAGTTTTAATTAGAAAAATACAGTGTAAGTTCTCAACCTTCAGTCTCATGTCAAGGTCTTTTTCTCCTTATCATGGACATGCAGTTTTTCAGGCCAGAGGACACCATGCAAAAGTATACTCAGGCACCAGCCAACTGTATCTACAAGGCCAAGAACACTGCTAGGCAAGACAGTTGCTGAGTTTGCAGAAGTATGTTGTATATACCCTTCAAAGCAGGATCAACTGGTTCAATAGCACTGACTAAATAGTATAGATGCAGCTACACAGCTTTCAGGACTTCGATTAGCTCACTTATCTTTGCATAACATCACACTGATTTGTACATCATAACATCAGAGTCACAAGTATGCAAAATACACACACACTTCCCAGAGCATTTCTACTCGTCCTTGTTCTTCAGTTGACATTCTTACAAGCAGGAGCTACCCAGATTCTTTATTTGGAGCAATCATTTCCCTTCATTCTCAGGCTGCTCAAGCAGGCTTTTTGAAGCATCACTCTCTTAAAAGCCAGATCCCTCTCTCCTGTCTTAAAAAAAGTCCAGTATCCATATAAGGCAATGAGATGTAAGCCTGTTGTTTAAACCAAATAAGACCCAAAAAATGAATCTTATTGTCTATTTCACACTGAAGCTGTTTCTTCTAATCCTTGCCTGTGAAAGCTCCAGCTCTTCTCTCATACCTCACGCTTTGTGGTCATTTTGCTTTCACTTAATCTAAGTAAAGGTAAATTGACCTAATCAGTCTGTAATTGTTAATCATATATGTTAAATGATTGCTTAAATTCTTATCCTATTAGATCTCCAATGGTTATTGTATACAATTTCCCATATCAAATGCTAATACAGGAAATACTAGATCTCCTACAACAGTTAAGAACAAGCGATCGATCAACATCCCAGACAGCTCTGTTTCCTCTAGGAACTGTTGTAAGTGATGCTATAAACACCTTCCTTCCCTCAAAATCCTGATAGATTCTAATTCTCTTATTTTCTTTACTCACCGCATTTATCTGACCTCATCACCAAGTAAAACTGAGTTGAATGTTCTCTAACAGAGCGTGCCAGATCTTAACTGAAGGGGACCATGCATCCTGTGACAGCAGCTCAGGTAAACAGTAGACGTGTGTGTCTTCTGCTACGGTGAAGGCCTGATCAATGGTCAGCTGAAATTAGTGGGAGCCAGTGGATTTCAAAAGTCTTGCTCATCCACATTAGGAAAACAAGTTTTGCCCTGTTTAGCGTGCCATCACTCCTTATTGCACAGGCAAACACCAGCCCATTACCCACTCCCTATTCAAACATTACTAAATTACTAAATAACTTGTTAGAAAACTATTCCTAAAAGTTTTCCACTGACCTCAGCACAGACGGATTAACATTAAAGTGCTTGGGAGCAACAGTCTTTCCTGCTCATGCCCGAGTGTTTTGCCAGCTGATTTTAACAGGGTGTGAAAATGCCAGTGATTAGACAAGTGTAAGCCTCTGTTCTCACATGAAATTCATTTTAAGATCAAAAGATCTGTCAGGGTAGCCATAGCAATGACAATTTTATTGTAGCACACTAATATCCAAACTGTTACCATGGAACCGAGTTACAAAGATTAAGGCAATCAATTCTGATTATAATAGTTAAATGGTTGTGACTTAAATCCTACAAATGGTAATTTTTATACACATATTTGAACTAAATATTTCTATTTATTGAGGACAGAACAGGTTGTGCTTAGCATTGTAACACCAGTGCAGGTCATTCAGGATATAATTTGCCCTGATTTTCACGCAAGCTTATTTTCTTTTTTTTTTTTTAACCTATGTTCAAGTGGTGTTCAAAAAGGTAAACTCCTGCTGTCTTTGGACATCAAATAAAATCAAGAAAATTACTTCCAATCTGATCCTTAGCAATCCAACATTCAGCTGTTCGATATTTCAAAAAGCAAACGCATCAGCACCAATTGGAACTGGCTTTTGAAAAGTAATTTTTTATCCTGCAGTCAAATAACAAGTACAATTACATTTCCCTGTGAGTTGCTTTTGGAGTAAAGCAGAAGAAAGAGAAAGAGAATGGAACAGGATGATTCAAAGACATTTTAAAATATAGATTTGGTTATTATTTTAGGAAGAACAAGAATAAAAGGTAATTTTATTTTTTTCCCTGATTGGTGGGAGAAGCAAGAAGGAGGAGAAGAGAGTGAAACAGCAAAATAAGCAAAATAAGTTTCCTTGTAACAGGTAATGCTGAATGCTTTATCAGCACATACCAAAATACATTGTCTAGCGGTCAGAGAAGCAAATATCTCAGCTATGCCAAGGCATAGTTGTTTTGTGGATTCTGATAGGAAAGCAAGCATCCAGACTCCTCGCTTCACCAGAACAAGTGTAACCTTCTCCAGTCACAGTCCAGGGTACTCTGGGGCCTGAACACAAGCTACACCTATTGCTCATTTGGACAAACAATCAAAGCATGTGGGTTGTTTAGTTTGTGCCATCTGCCATCAACATGACATAGATCTGGACACCATAGTCCATTACTGTTTGTGCAACAATAGCATGAAGGTGTTTACTGGTAGCAAGATTTTTGTTGAGAAAGTGGGTTTATTTTGCAATTTTTCAAAGAAGATTCCAATTTGCTTACATAATTTCTCAGAGGAATGCTGTGTCAATTGAGTGCTTGGAGTCCTATTCACCTGGAAAATCTAATGTATGATAAAGGGGAAAAAAAAAACCCGTACAACAGTATGGCCATTATGCCTCTGCAAAGCAAAAAAAAATGCCTGCAGTAAAAAACACCACACTGATTTAAGCACTGCTGTCAACATTTGCTTCTTTTAGGCCCTAAGGACCAATAGACTCTTATAGGGAAGCAAATCTGTGTCTTACAGACAGGCAGAGCTCCTAGTACTGATTATTCACAGTCAGGTCCCCAGGAGCTCTTACCACATTTCATATTTTTCAATTTGAAAGAATGCACTACTTATCTCGAAACCTTCTTTTTCCCAGAAATGTAATCCATCAATAAAAATGTAACATCAGCACAAAAAAAGAACCTTGCAGAACTGATATTTGCCTTTGATTTTCCCTTAAGTGTTCAACAAATTAATATATTACTATGCAGCTCAAAAATCATTATCCAATAGTATTATCCATAACCATAAAATAACACTATTCACTGATGTGAAACTACGTTGGAAGCCTCTATAACTAGCCATAGGTGTGATAGCCATCACTGTCACAGCCTCCTTTTCCTAATTGCCTGTGTATTTTTGCTTCTGGATTAAGCAAATGACATAAAGGAACCGAGTTTGACAGTTACATTATTGTTACAATAGTTAACCATTAATTTCTTCTAGCTGCTTTTCCATCTCCTTGAACTGTAAAATGAAAAGTAGTGCCTTAAAAGTTAATGTTCTACTGAGTTAAGAGAAAAAAAGGACAAAAGAAGTAGAAAAGAAAAAGCACTGGCTCTGGAGAGACCTGAAAATTAAGAGACTGGTTCAGAGACCTGCAAATGTTGACACACTCCTATCTACACTATTATGGTGCATTACATTTATTCCCCTTCCTTTATTATTAATATCCATGTTTATGATACATAAGAAGAACAAACCATTAAAAGCTACTCAAACAGCAAAGAGGATAGCAAAGCATGTATTTACAATAATAATTGTTTCTTAGGTCTAAAGAATTTGAACAGAACTTTAAAGTTCTGGTTTTGCTTAGTGAGGGGGGGCCTAAGGTGGAAGCTTCTGTACGAAACTGCTAGAAGTTGCTCCCCTTTGTTCAGTGGACTCGGGCGGGCCTAGGACGGATCTGCTGCTGGCCAAGGCCGAGCCGATTGGTAGCAGAATGTTCCGTGATAACGCCCCTGTGCTAATGTATTTAAGAAGGGGAAAACAGAAAAAAAAGTAGAGAAGATGTGAAGCAGCTGAGCAGGGGCAGAGAGAGGGAGGCACGAGCCTTGTGGGCCTTGCAGGCCTCACCCTCTGGCCTCCCGCCAGGCAGCCGACTGGGCCTGACTCGGCCCGGCCTGGCCAAGAGAAGTGGAGAGGGGATGTGAAGAGAACCTGAGAGGCATCTGCCTGAGCCCATTGTGAAGAATTTCTTGTGAGAGGAACGGCTGCAGACGCCAAGGTCAGTGAAGAAGGAGGGGGAGCAGTGATGCTGCTCCCGGCAGAGATTCCCCTGCAGCCCGTGGTGCAGCCCATAGTGAGGCCGGCTGTGCCCCTGCAGCCCATGGAGGCCCACGGAGGAGCAGAGATCCCCCTGCAGCCCAGGGAGGACCCCACGCTGGGGCAGGTGGATGCCTGAAGGAGGCTGTGGCCCGTGGAGGGCCCACTGGGGCAGCTGTTCTGGAGGGGCTTTACCCCGTGGAAGAGATGACCCACACTGGAGCAGTTCATGAAGGACTGTGGCCCGTGGGAGGGCCCCCACGCTGGAGCAGGGAGGAATGTGAGGAGTTCTTCCCCTGCCGACGAAGCAGTGGCGTGAAACAACATGTGATAGACTGACCATAACCCCTATTCCCTCTTCCCCCCTATGCTGCTTGGGGCAGGGAAGGTAGTAGAGATAATGTTAAGCCTGGGAAGAGGGAGGGGTGTGGGGAGATTATCTTGTTCTCTGTCTCATTATCCTGCTGGGGTTTTTTTAGCAATAAATGAATAGTTTTCCCTGAGTTGAGTCTGTTTTGCCCGTAACGGTAACTTTAAGGATTTCTCCCTGTACTTGTCTCAAACCTTGAGCCTTTTTTCTTATATTATCTCTCCCTATTCTCTTGGAGGGTGGGGGGAGTGAGAGAGAGACTGCATAGTCTGGCCCCGACTGCGGCTGAACTACAACAAACATCATTGATGTTTCTGATTTGTACAGGAAAAACCCAGCCAATTAAAGATTTACTACATTTCAATTCATATTACAGCATGTAAAATTTCATTTTCCTTCCTAATCTCTTCCTTAATTTCTCTTCACTCCCTATGACCACACTATAAAATATTTAAGAAATTCCCATTACCTTAACTTTCAAAATCAAGTTAAAATCTCTGCACCAAGCCAGTAAGGTACATGGATATCACTTGGTTTCTCTTCTGCACAGGGGCTATATCTGCCTGAAAATTCCTAAATACTGGCTCTACTGTTTATTCTGTCCAACCAGGATACAGCCTGTATTTAAGCTTCTGTCTCTTAACAACATGACAATTATCTGCAGAGGATACACATATCGGTATATCAGGTAGGGTGTTACAAGACCTTAAAATGTAATAGAGCATAGAGCCTTCAGACTAGACCACAGTCTTTTTCAACTAGATTGAAATGCAAACAGAACAAGAGATGACTTCTTACTGAAGATATAGATGCACCTTACGTAGCAACATAAATGATAAACTACCAAGAAAGTTTTTATTGATAACTCTACAACTTTAAAACGCCAAATCTTGGATCAAATGGAGGGGATGTGGTGAAGAGGGGAAAGATGGATATACTACTCACGTGTGACCATGTAATTTGTGCAGAGTATTTTAAAATGGCCATTGATTAACCTTAAGCTGAAAAAACAAGTAGCCCTATAAAGACCAAAATTCTTGAGACTTTCTTACCTACAGTTTTCTCTGATCTTTTTTTACCAACAGCCCTGATCTTCCTTCCAGTCCCTATGTTTTATCTCCAGTACTGAGGAGCATGTGTTTGCTGAGACTGGTGCCAAATGAATGGCTAATGGTTGAGCTCTGCCTGCTGTTACTGCCACTGCTCTCTTTCCATTCATTTTCATGAAACTTGAAATAATGTATTTATTTTTGAGAAATCCAACTTTCTTTCAAAATTATTTGACCAATTTTTTGAGGGGATGAAGGGAACTGACAAATAGGTGGCTTCATTCTACCTTCTAGGTCTTTTAACAGTCACTCATGTACATAATGAAATGATGGAGGAGTATGGGTATTAGCTTTTTTGCTTGTCTGTTCTTGGTTTCCCAGATTGTTAGAGTGATCGAAGTACCTAGGCTGGCACCTACTCTAAGATACAAGTTTGCTACCATTACTTGAAGAGGGGAAGTTATTTAGTTTGTCCTGACTTTAATTCAAAATCAGACACTCTGTTTCAGAAATTTATTTATGAGCAGCAGCACCACCATAACTGCATACAGGAACACAGTCCAACTGCATTATGTGCACTAAAAACAACAACAAAAAAAATCCACTAGTTTGCACAATAGTGTTCAGTTCGTGGGTTTAGATTTCAAAATATGTGCATAACACTACTTGTTCAGGTGTTCTTAATATATTTGATATATTCAAAGAACATATATCAGAAAAAAAGGTCTCAAGAGTAGCACTATCCAAAGAACAGTTAAAAGACATAGATCATGTATTTAAGATGGAAAGCAAGCAAGACAATACCAACAAAAAATGATCAAAAGAAAGATATGATAAATGTATCTCAATTTAATCTCTCTCTAAACTGGCAAAGCTGAGAAACAAAGCATCACATTTTCAGGGACATACAATTAGGGATACTTAATCCCATCTACGTAGTCATCTTAATCTTGTGCATTTCAGCAGCAAGTGGACTGATTTGCTATCCATTCTGTAGATTCAAATGCATATTCAGGTCCACACAAAAAAAAAAAATGGAAAAGCAAAAAGATTCTAAGGAGAGGATCTAAATAAATTGAGAACTAAAATTGAATGATATTGACTCAACTTCAGGGAGTGCCAAATCCTTCTCAGCAGAATGATTTCTCTTTGAACATCTTACTGTGTTCTGGTTTCTTATTCTTCATAAGAAAAGCCTACTCTTTTATGAACAATAAATGTTTTCCATACTATGAATAGAGACATTTAAATGCAAGGTTTTTATTATGATAGCTAAAGAAAATGTTTAAAAATTAGCCTAACCAAATAAAAGTAAGTTAAGAAAAAGAAAATTTTCCTCGACTATGATAGTTCAGATACTATGTTTGGGTCCAATCATGTTGCATGGTCAGAGGTCATCTCTTACTTTGAAGGACATTAAAAATAACAAGTACTCAACATATACTATAGATTCCTTAACTTTTTGGACCCTAGACTCCTGTCAGCTCTCAAAATTGCTCATATTTTTTCTCTTTTACATGAAAACATTAGAGATGCAAGATGTTTCCTAGGATGAACTGAAGCCTGCCTTGAAAACTAGTTGTACATAAATGACCTTGAAGACCACTACTGTTTTTTGTATTAACAATGCCTACAAGAAAAGAAAATCAAGTTTAAGAAGATAGTAACCACACTCACATTAGATACAGACCATGGTTTGAAGCCAAATCAAAAACATGTTCATGTCTGGATTTAATAATATTGAAATCACAAGACTGTAGGTCAAAGCTGCAGAACTATTTTCAGATTTCAAGAGCTTCCTTTTGGCTACTTTTACCTTGAGGTGAAGTGGTATAAGAATATTTTGTTTTTTCTGGTAATTTTAGCAACTGAATTAGCAATAAAGAAATATACATCTTATATAAAAAAATGTATCAACAACAAATACAAGGAATCTAATTAAGCTTTCAAGTTCAATATTTACCTATTAAAAGTTCAATTTTCCCAAAATAAAGTGTTTCTTCTGAAATAGCAGCATGCAAATACTATTTCAGTCCACAAATGCAATTATTGCATAATAACCTCACTTCATTAAAAAAAAAAAATACCTAGTCTGAGTCAAATTTTTGTTGGAATTATTTGTAGCTTGGAATAACAAAGATGTGAGCAAAATATTTCAGTCAGCCCATTGAAATCTCACTCCTCTAAACTGCTCCAACTTAACCACATTTTAAACACAATAAAACTCAGCAACTGTAATCTAAATCATACATTTACTAGTCTTTTTCCCATAAGCCTTGACGCCTAAAAGTTACCATGGAAACAAATTCTACATTTCCACAAATTGGAAAAGCCAGTTAAAAACAAAACAAAACTAAAAAAAAAGATTACCTCATTGCTAACTATGACTTATTCAAGGTATAAAGATGGCGATGGCAATGTCTAACCACATTGTAAGCAGTCAGGAATAATAAGAGTGAAACTCTCATTAATTAATTAATAAATTAATCAGGAATCAAAAGTAGTATGGCTCTCATAAGATTTTCTTTAAAAAAAAATCAATCACAGCGTTTCTTCCGACGAATAATTTTTACTGTGTACTTACAGAACACCATTGTAACTGTTAATGTTTGATAAGTGTGCCACTAAATCACAAATTATCCTGTAACCTAAGTGGAGGCAAAACTGCTAGCTGAAGCTTTAGAGTCAAGCAGTGTATACTCAATGTGTTGCCTACATCAGAGGATTACAGAAAGATTTAATCTCTCACAGCTTTGGTTTTCTATCTATAAAATCAGGATAGCAATGCTTGTAATAGCAGATAATACTTGGGAAAGGTACTGCTTATGTTTATATGTATGGCTACCTAATCATGCAACATCACGTAATTGCTGTATTGTGCTCTATTTATATTCTGTGATGTTTTTCTGTTACCTTGAGCAATACAAAGAAGCTGCAACTCCCAAGGTCGTCTCTTATGTCTATAGAGGCCAACAGATGCATCTCCTCATATCTATTTTATACCAAGAATGGATACATTTCACATTATTCTTGACCTAAAAGCATATGAAATATCAAAACACAGGGCTAGAAGCCATCATCAGCTATCTTTGTTTGACCTACGTCCGTGGAATTTCTACTATTGAATTAATTAGGACTGGAATTCTTGTTAATCTAGAAGTCTTTTTCTTATCCATAAGACAAAAATAATGGGAAATGGTTCTGATATGGGAATTTACTTGCAAAGTCCCCTACTTTTGGGTGATATTCTCAAAATATCGAGGGTTAAGGGGCATGATCCTCTCATTCAGTTTGACATCTAATTTATCCTCTAAATCCTCATCATTCATTTTAACCTTGTTTAATCCTGTATCGATCCTAAACTTTGTGTCTTCTGAGAATGCCAATGAATGTGACAGTCCTGATAATGGCTTATGTCATGTGAATTATAAACCAGTTTCAAAGCACTAATGACACTGAAGTACACCAGACAGTAACTGTTCTTAACCTGTTCTTCTAACCAGTCTGGAGAAGAGAAGGCTCCAGGGAGATGTTATAGCGGCCTTCCAGTACTTAAAGGGGACTTATAAGAAAGACAAGGAGCAACTCTTTAGCAGGGCCTGTTGTGATTAGACAAAGGGTAATCATTTTAAAATAGAAGGAGGCAGATTTAGGCCACATATAAGGAAAAACATTTTTGACAACAAAGGTGATGGAACACTAGAAGAGGTTGCCCAGAGAGGTGGTGGATGCCCCATCCCTGGAAGCATTCAGGGCCAGGTTGGATGGGGCTCTGAGCAACCTGATCTGGTTGGAGATGTCCCTGCTCCTTCCAGGGCGGTTGGACTAGATGACCTTTAAAAGTCCGTTCCAACCCAAACCATTCTATGATTCTATGAAAGAGAAGAGAGAGAGCAAGAGAGAATTGCATGTTTCTCAAGAGGTACGGCACAGAGGATACTAATTAACTAATACCATCTAAACCAGAATATTCTAAGGGTGTTACATGTTAGTGAAAGCTTTAAGGAGCAAAATAACTTTACTTCTTTTTCTGCTAAAATGTACACAGTAACAATAATTTAAAAATTTCCGTCTCTGATTCAGTCTTCTTTGTTTTATAAATCTTTAAAGCATCTCTGTATTGCTCTTCTCAATTCCATTCTCTAGATACGGTTTGATCACCTGTAACTCTGTTCTCCTTCTGAGGCTGGAGACTCAACATCTATTTTTTCCTACATCATCTATGAAACAGAAAAGAAATAGGAAAAACTTCGATGATCTTTGCTTTTATAAAGTGACTACTGTACAACTTTAAAAGCATTACTGCTTTTTGAAACTGTTTTTTCACTCAGCAATAGGGTGCACATACACTCAACACAACATCAAGTTATATGCTTTAGCAATTCATTTCAAGTAATTTGTATTGTGCCCCATTAGATGCCATGACAATTGTCAAGCAATCAGTATAGATGCAAGTTTCCAATGCTATTTTTGTAATTTTAGAATAACTATCTGGAGTCAACATAGCCTTTGATTTTCTAGCAAAGATATCTTTGCCATTTTTGGACTACAGTCCGAAAGTTACCTCAAACTGATCTTCATATATGATGATATCCTCAGTCTGCAACTTTACCGTGTTTCTTGAGAGTTTGCTTCACCTTTGCTTCAAACTCATTTATTTTCCCAGTAGAAATCATGTCTCCACTAAGATTAGATTGTTAATTTTATTAAAAATTTTATCAAAAATTTTATCCAGAAACTCTTCACAGTGATTTCAAATAGCCATTTACAAGACATACTCTGATGTTCAACGAATTAAAAAGTAAAGTTTCCATTTAGGATACTATACACATTAGTTCACTGCTGACCCTTGAACACTTTCTACAAATAATTCTTCTTTACTATATAGGAAATAGAAAATCACCTTACTCCTTAAATAAAGCAAATTTTATCTTTAACCTTTATCTTCTAAGTTGCTAAATAGTTTGGTTTCTTCTTAACATAGTAACTTGGACTAAAAGCGTAGTATTTTTTGATCTGTGTTCTCTTCATGTCACAAGCATTCTTCACACAGAGCCTTGCACACTAACTGTTTGCAAAGTGTAGATTCCTCCTTACAGAATTCGCAAGTACTCTCCTTGTGCATACCGCTAGAAATACATAGTACACTAACCCAGACAATGGTATGTTGCCATGCTTCCTTAGTTCAAGGCTTGTTTGATTACATTCTGTAATGTAGAAAATTCCTATGCATTTTTAGGTTTTAAACCAAGTTGTTCTAACATCTTGAATATGTAAAATATTGCACATCTGTCTTAACAGTCTCATCTGTTAAGAACGGGAAAACTTCTTGAGTAATTTATGGTTTTCATGTTTCATGACACTTGTCCCTCTCTCAGAGGTTTGAACATGAGACCACTTCTTGTGGTCTCATGTACAGTCTGAAAATATGTTCACTCAAGTGAACTGCTGTAGATTTCCATCTTCTGAAAACTGCCTTTTTAGTCAAGCTGATTTTAAACCAACTGACTTCCAGACATATCCCTGTTTTCACTAGACATAAGTAACTTTCACCAACACATGGGAAACAACATAGCCTATAACATCTTCCAATCTCTCAGAAACCAGACAACAATTAAGGAGGACATTAGCACCAAGCAACAGTTTCACAGACGATGAGAGACTGAGCCATCACATCTCTGAGAACGGCTGACAGCTTGCCCTTATTTAAAGAAGCATTAGCAATGCCTTCCAACAATAGGCCAGACACAATTCCATTTCTTTTCTACAGCTATGTAAAGGGCATAGATCCCATATCCAGCTGGCTATGCAGATCTTCTTAGCAGATCTGAGATTGCCAATCAGGAGACAAGACAAAACTCAATCAGGATATGTTCCATGTTGACACATTCCTGCATTTATATCATTAAATTGTTGTGGAAACCATTCTGTAACCATTCAAATTACATCTGCAGAGAAAACTGAAATAGTGTTTCTTCTTTGAATCTACTCTCTACTGTAAGAACACTTGCTTTAAAATTATGTCTTTGCAGAAAGGCCTTCCACAATTCAGTATTTCCATCCTTGGAAAAGCATTCGCTAGACTTAAAACACACACATTCTTTGATCACTAAAAATATAACACAATTTGAGAAGAAATCGAACCAAAAAATTCTGTAGGGAAACATCAGATAAACAAAATCTAACAAATATAAATACAACCCCATAGTTATAGATTGAATCCCCTTTTTTATTGCTGTCTTGTGAATAGTTTAACCAGTGCCAGATTATTACTTTTGCTTTTTTATTTATCTTATCTGCACTGTTGCGATTCCAGGCTACTAAAAACTTTGCATAAAGCCTTTTCTATATGGTAAATAAGCACAATCTGGTTACTTAGGCATGGCACAAACCATTTTCTATGAACGGAATACAAAATTAAACATCTAAAAATGCAAATCTTAAGGAAAAACACAACTGAGGTTTTCTGCCAGAATATATTATTAATATTTAACATTCAGATTCTCCTGTCAAATTTTCAAGCAATGAAAGCGAACAATATTTAGTGTAATTTAATTTTAAATCTTATGCTAATTGTCAGTGACCTTTGAACCTTGGAAGTAGTGCTATCATCCGCATGGCAAATGTAATTATGGAATTTGATTTCCTATATGTTGTAAGCAAGAAACTGCTTTAATTGACACTGATTTATATTTGTAATAACTTCTGGGTAAATTAAAAATCAATGCCAATTTTAGCTCCCTGGATACTATTTTTATTGAACTGGTTATTTCTTTAAAATTGGATATAAACAGAAGCAAACATTTTGCAGAAAGTACAATATATGTTTTAATGGTTGGACTTTATGATCTTAAAGGTCTTTTCCAACCTAAATAATACGATGATTCTATGAATCCCAGTGTATTCTGCATGCATGCCATTTATGTTTAAAGCTTACCTGTCTCACACTTACGTACACACACATAAAGACAAATCCCATCAGGTGTAGGCTGCCTTCAGGAGATTTTGCTTCCAGCTGACTTTTGATTGATTGTTAAGCATGGTTTCAATGACTAAGTGAGATAGTATTGTATTACCCCATATCAATGCTGCAGTGCACCATATATATTCAAAACAGGGGTACAAAAGAAACTAAATGTAGAGTTATTCACTTTATTTTTTTTTCCCAATTTTTTATAGGGCAATCTAGATATAGCAAAGCTTTCAGCTCTGTTGTGCTTTCAAAGAAACACATGGCAAACATTGCTATTTTGTTCCTTTCTTTATTTTATCATTTTTCTTTGTCCCCATACTCATTGATTAAATATTGGAAAGCAAACTACAAATACAAATATCTAAAGTAAAGTCACAACTTCATACCAAGTAGAGTGTTTTTGTTTGGCATCAATAAAAATATTTTGCCATCTGGAAACAGGTATTCTTTACAAATTCAGGTAAATTTCAGACTAGGTTTTGAAAGAGTCACAACAGCTGCTGTGGGGACTGGAAGGTGATCTTTGTGGCTTCAGGCTTCAAAACCAGCATGCTGAATTGTGTAAAATGTTTTTCTACTGTCATAAAAATCACAATAACTTATCATTTTTCCCTAAAAGTAAAAATGACAGAAGTATATTTTGAAATGACCTTTTATTTTTAAACAGTGTTCCTGTATTTTCTTTCACACCTGCAATCTGCTTTACAACAGTGTTTAAACGTAGTGCTACGTACTAAATAAAGATGGATTGAGGAACAATGAAGAGAATAAGAACACTCACAGCTCAAAGGTCTTGCTCTCACACACAGCACAGGGCCACATCTGATCTCACAGTGGTTTATCCTGCTGTGGCTGTATAGACTTCATTAAGTTTCATCCTTCATATAAACACAAATGAATACATAAATAGAAAGCAGACTTGCAAAGATTTTACACTAGAAAAGGGGCGGGGAGGCAGAATCTTAGTCGAGAAGCAGCCAGCTACAACTCCAGTTCTGTTTTCAAAAGCTGTTTCCTCAGACAGTAATTCTTATCAAAAAAAAAAAGCTAGTTTGCATCATAACTGCAAAGCAGCAAAACCAGTATAATATTATAAAATTTTAGGGAAATTTTGTCTTTCAAAGAAATAGCATTTCTCACCTGCAGTGGAAACTCAATGTGACCTAAATTAGGTCTTTAAATTAGAAGCAATAAACCATGCCAGCCCTTTCTAATAAGTTCTTTTTGCTCCATGTCAAGTAGAGAACTCTCTTCTTTCATAGATGCTTTCCTAGCAGCACCAACCAGTCAGTCATCAGGATGTACCTAGAACTTGGACTCCACAGTGAGAATCATTACCTCTCCTCTCATTCCAGGCTCTTTTCAGCAAACTGCATTCAGGAAGAAGGGAAAATAGAAAAAAATCAGGCAACTTCAAAACATAATTGATTTCTGTTAGCTTGCAAAAAGCACGTTTTTGTAACCAGTGATTTTATTGTAAGTAACTTCTCACAATCTAATCCCTTTTAAGCATAAAAGAATGAGAAATTTCCTAAGCCAGATTGTAAATGCCACAGAGGCCCAGCATAACCCAACACACCTGTAGTTATATTTTACTTAGCAAACAAACCTCCAACTTGTAATTTGCTTCTGATGTAGCCTAAAAGCACTTTCTTATATTAAAGCTTATTGATGCCTGCGAGGCTCCTTTACCTACAGCCATCTCAAATGTAGTGAAATAATGCAACACTAATCTCTAAGACTTTTATTTCATAATAGATGTTTTTCTCACTAAATCAATTCAAAGGCTAATTGGGGTGGAAGGTGACTATCTCTAGCGGTTATAAATACATTTGCATTGCTATCAATCTTTTTACACGACGGATGTTTAACGAGGCTGAACGAGCGCCCGGTCCAGCCTCGGCACGGCGAGACCGGTCTCGAACACGCAGCCAATGCTGCCATCAAGTGGCTTGAGCAGCGGTTGCGGGTCTTCGCCGGCTTCCCGGCGCGGTCCTACCTCCCAAGGGAGCACACAAGCAAGAGGAGAAGCAGGAGAAAGGGATGGCAGGGATGCAGGACTCATCTGGTCAACTCCGTGTTTGTCATGTGGAGTCCAAAGTCCGAGCAGCTCTTCCAGCTCGCAGATGCCGTTGCCCAAGCTCCTTAGCTCTGCGGGACACCCGAAACTCTTCCATTACCATTGATCGCATCCAAGGGCATAACAAAAGGCAGCAACCACCCCACCATGACTTAAACCAGACAAGCCTCACCTCAAGGTCCACATTGACCAAGAAAGGTTATTGATTCCTTCAGTGTATCTTGGGGCCATAGTCTACATCCACACATTCTAAGTCACTTAAAACACCTATAAGTACACTTCATCCTCCTGTCTAATGAAGTCTCTTGTCACCTTCTGAAATAAGCTTGCTCACACACACACAACCCAGAAAAAAAGGCAAATGCTTTACAGTTGTATTGAGCACATAATTTAAGGTGTTATATATAGTCCACAAGTTCCAGGTGTCAGAAAGAGAAACAAGGACCCTCAATGCTCATTGTGTGACCGTCTCCAAAAATTTTACAGGCAAGGCTGTTCACAGTATTTCTTTGAGCTACAGAGAACAGAATATCAAAAACATAGAAGTCTAGTTTACCATCCCAAAAACCCTGAATTTGTCTGAAACAAGTGATAAGGCCTTCCTTAGACAATAAACCTAAATCCACTTTTTTAGGCTGAAGCATGCTTAAAAACATTTTTACAGCCTTTGCGTAATGAGATAGGGGAAACAAAGCAGCTGTTTTTCTACCGGAAAAGTTATCTGGGGAAAGGGCTGGTTTGTTTACTCGGTTTGGCTGTGAAACATTCAGATTATCTAAGTGAGCTCAGTGACTCTTTCCTCCATGCATCATTTCTGCATGGACAGATTGCAATGAAGTGTGTCTTCCTCTTGAAGAAAGGGTCATCTAAACCAATTATTTTGCATACACCTGCAACTTTTACCCATCAACAGCCAGACTGTTACAAGCATTATCCTTGGAAGGATCATACATAGTGAATGGCAAATACATAATAAGCATGCAGCCAATACAATCTTTATGAAGTTACAGTATTACTAGGTGCATTCTGGAGTTTTACAACCAGAAACTTAAAGTATTCAATTCCTGATATGATAGAAGAGTGGTTTTACAAGTCAGCTATTATGATTCCATAATTTTGCTTTTATGTGCCCAATGTTGCAGTAAACAGTTCATAAACTGTAAGTTATGACATTAAGGCAGCAGCCGAGAAACTTGTATTCTGTCCATTATTACTGAGCATTTGTACATATAGTGTCAGAAGACAGTATTTCCTCCGTAAATATTAATGCTGTAACATGGTCCTTCACATTGCAAGTAAAGACAAGCTTTTGTGTTAATGAATACACAGGCTGAAATGAATACTGAAAGAGAAGCTGAAGCCTGAGGGAAAATAGCATCATGAAGAGAGACAAAATGCACTAAATAAAGTTAGAATCAGTTACAGACACTTATGCATAATGGTAGTTAATAGCACTTTCTCTAACCACAGTGTAAACTTACACTGTTGTTTAAAGGTAATTAAGAGACACAGTTGTCAGATGGTCAGGAAAAAAAAGTATATTTAAAAAGCTTTCTCAAGACTTAAGCCAAGAATTCACATTGAAAAAAAAGAAGGACAGTCCAGAATAAAAGTTTCATTTAGGAGGCCTGAAGCTAAATAAGGAATTCACATTAGAAACAAAACCAAACTCCCTCAAATGTGGTACATATGCTGCAGCATTAGTATTGCTCCTTTTATGTGTTCCAAGATCACAACTGGTGTCACACTGACATTTTTAATTTCTGCCTGAAGTACTTTTAAATAGACATGTATATAATTAGAAGACAACTGAACAGACTACATCTTCTTATATATTAGTTGCTCAGAAATCAAGATCTTCACTGTTTATTGAAAATTCCATAACCTGACCAGTTGAGGACAAATCTAACTAGCTTGCACAGCACAAACAGATGTGAAAAATGAGAAACTAAGTACAAATAAACAGGCATTCCAAATAGAAAAGGGATAGAAGTTGTCCATTCCAGATTATTTTCCTTGACATTGGGAAACACTTCAATGCATTATCAACAATAAATTAAAAAACTAGAACAAAAATAAACATGAAAAATTATGGAACACTATATATCAGGGCTAGTTAACATGCCACTGCAACCAATAGTACAACCAATTCAACTAATAATGCAGCTGTTTCTGAATTTCCTTACCACAGAATCAGAGGGGAAAGCTGTGAAATCAGGCTCAGGCACAGAATTACTGGTTCTTTTCATACAGCAGGGCTAATGCACATTTTCTGAAGTTAAAATAAGAAAGACTAGGTTTAGGATAAGCACTGCTGAACTAATCTGGGAAGGTTAACAGCAAGATTTTCCAAGCATCTAGTGTCTAAAAGAAGTACTTAACCCAGTGTAGAACATGAAAGTTGGTGTCAAAGATGCTCTGGACACACATAGATGTTCAAGTTCAGAAAGCAATTAGGCAACTTAATGGAAGACAAAATAAAATTCACTGAGGTTACAAACTAAAAAATACTGCTTGTGACTGAGAAAGTTCCTGAACTGTGAAATGCTGAAAGAGGTGACTACTGGGGGAAGTATTACTATAAGCTTCCATTTTCTCATATTCTTTCTTAGGTATCCAATAGTCATCACTGATGGTGACAGACCACTCTGCTAAATATACATTCAATGTGCTGCAACGTGGCTGTTCTTGTGGTTTGACTTTCAAAACCTTATTTGTTTTCACTCTTAATTTGAATCAAGTATATTTGGAAAAATTAAATTGGAAAAAAAGTCACAACGATTCATTAGAAATGTCCTTGTAATCACCTGTCTATGCTGAGAATGCTTGTGGTTTCTGATAAGCCATCTTAGTTTAAATATACTTCAATAAAAGCTCCACAGCTCTTGGGTCAGACAACCTTGCATCTTCACATGAAGCACAGACTAGAAGTGATCTGCTGAGTTTCCACATGAACAGATTTTGTACTTGCTCAAGGTAAGGTACAAAGAAGCATAGCACCAATGATGACCATAAATTAATATTTCACTTATACTAATATGGAATATCTGAATTTAAATCATGAAAACACTTCAGTAACCATAAGGTTTACTGAATAAGTATTTAAAATATTATAACAGCTAGGTAACTATCTATGCTTTTGTTTTGTTTTTATTTAAGAGCAGCATTCATATTTAAAAAGAAATAGTTTTTGTTGCATAGAAAGATCATCCACAAAGAAGCAGATGCATCCTTTTTCTGAGGAATCGAGCCCTAATTTATATCACATTTTATCCAGCAGAAATGCTCCAGTTTTTTTGTACTATGTTACCATCCATTAAAACAAAATTGGAATCTTTTCAGTCCGACAACTTTCCTTAAAAGACTCTTATAGGCAGGTTTGACCTTTACATTGTGAATTTCATTTCATTGTAAGCTCTTACATTTATATTACTGCTTAACATGAACTCTCACCGAAATGTGACCTGACAATTTCTATCTATATTTATTCATGCTAAGCTTTCTGCTCAACAACCATTGGGCTACAAGTGTAGTATAGTTACTGTATAAATAATATTTCCTGCTATTTCAGACAATGAAGGTCATACCAGCCTCACATAAAAGGAAAGGTAATTTTTCCTGGTTTTCAACTATGGCATACGTTTTACACTTCTTGTTATAATATATATATTCCCATAATAGACTGTTTGCCAAAATTGCTTTTTTCCCCAACTCCTTTTTCTCTTTTAAGTCAGGCAGATAGTTATCATTAGCACTGCCCTGCCTTCAGGATAAAAATGCCAAATACACAGATTCAAAGCTTACTCAGCAGTATAGCTGGAAAAAAACCCAAACCAAAACAACCAGGTTCAGGCCTGTCTGTGCCTGATTTTTATTCATGCATTCTTCTCCCACTGGCAAAATAATTTTACCTTTCTGGAGTATGCATTCAAAGAAAGGATCCCAAAGAGATCTGTAAGCTGTTAAGCTTCATGTTCTTGCTTAACAAGAATAAGAATAACTGCACAAGTCTAGTTCCATGATTAAAGATGTGGATGATTTCTAATTCATTTTCATCTGGACACTAACACCTCAGTTTCTAGCTGGTCATCAGTACACAGTAACTACAGCTACTGTGCCAATTTTTGCATGACATATTTGTACATTAGACTTCCAAAGTTATTGTAAGGCTCAGAACAACAGATACTGCTATCATGAAAAGACTGAATTTTTTTAGTGCATTCTTTTAGTTAAAAACAACAGTTGCTTTTTCTTTAAGCAGACAAATGTATTTAGAAATACGCAGATACCATTATTTGTGGTCTGTAAGCATGCTTCTATGCTAACAGAAAATGCTCTATTGTACAATTTAAAACAACATATTTTCAACAAGTGGTAAAACATACAAATAGCTATAAGATAGTTCTTAAGAAAACAAATTTACAGTCTTTTTTGTAGACTAGTTACATGAGACACCTATTGAACATCCATAGAGTGTCAACATTTAGAGTAGTTTAACACATCGAACACAAAATCAGTAGTTGGGTTGGTTTTTCGTGTATGTGTTGTTTGGGGGTTTTTTTAAGCAATGCATTTTAACTACAAAATGAAACCTTTTCTAAAGCACTTACTCCATTCCTCCTTACAGCTTTTGATAAAGCATATTTTATTTGGAACTAACTAATCCTTTCAGTTACAAAGCACATATCATAAGAACTTTCAAATGTCTGCTTTATGTGGCAGCATTGCAGCACAGCAGAAAAAAAAAAATATTTTAGAAAAAAAAAAAAAAAAAAAAAAAAAAAAAAAAAATAATACTGTGGAAAAACTAATTCAGCAGTAATGTCAGTTTTGTGTCTGCACAAGTAGTACAAAACATTTTGGTCCACAGCTCCTTCTCTCCCTCAATAGTTCCACGCCAGTGATCCTAGACAGCCCAGCTCCTATCTCACAACAATCTTTACCTCCATACTCCTCCCTTCCCACAGGAAATTAAATCTGTCAAGAGACTGGAAATTTACCTCATGTGCAGTTAGCTTGAGAGAGAGAGGGAAACGTGAGCATCTGGTGAGGTTATACAAATGCTTACTGTCAAAGTGTTACACTCGTGCAAGGATAGACATCAGCTGGGGCAAACACTGTATTTGTGAAAATGTGAAACTCAACAGAAACAACCTCAA
This sequence comes from Ardeotis arabs, assembly GCA_011801015.1. NCBI lineage: Eukaryota > Metazoa > Chordata > Aves > Otidiformes > Otididae > Ardeotis > Ardeotis arabs. Next base: position 20,370 of record JAAGAY010141913.1, on the reverse strand, counting down.
CGTTAACAGCAATCCGACCAAAGTAGGTGAGCTGTATCAAATGAAATCCAGCAATGTCGATTGAATACACTGTAGTACACTGACCAAAAAAAAAGATATTATATGGAGATGTAGGTGGGTTCATTACTATTATTTTGACAGGAGATACAGAAATTGCACCTAGTTGCAGAACACCATTGCCCATTGTTGCATTTATATGCAATCTACAATGATATGTCAGAACATAGAGTATATAGCTCAGACTATTCAATGCATTGTACTTGCAGCCCATAATCAAGTTTTAAGCCATCAGCTCTAGTATGAAGTCCCTCAAATGTTGCATCTAAAAACCTGCTAGCATACTAACTGTGGAACCCAAAGCTAATATTGAATGTCATACATCCAAGACATGGATATTCACTGTTTTCTGTGTTATTTGTAGACTTCAATATTGAGAGTCAGTATTATAGAATGATGCAGTGTGCACTAGACAGGACTAGGCAAACAGCCACACAACAAAACAGTTTGGCTGCTACTGACATGTGTCTTGGCAAAGTTACATTCTGCCCCATGGACCAGATTCGACACGGGCATTAGTGTAATAACTCTCCTCTAGAACATATCCTTCCAAAATAATTTGACTTCGGAAGAATCAGACCACTGAGTCCTAGATGCTGTCATTTGCATGGATGTGCTTGATAGCAATCCCAGCATGAAACAAAGTGTCATTGTGAAGTATCTCTAATATGCTTTCTGTATTAAAAATACAGCAGTTCCGTATGACTGTTAGAACAACTTCCACATCAACTGTTACAGCTGGCATACTTGTAGTGCACCAGTAACTCATCCAAGTTCATTTATGATAGGCATAACACAAAGAAAATCTTCACAGACAAAAGTGTGAATAAAAATATCTTCACCAGAGCACTAAATTAGCTATCAACAGAAATCACCCTAAAATGGTTGCTCTTTAATACTAGTCCTAAAAATATGGTATTGAATTGACCTATTTTGCTGGATCATTCAAACAAACATTGTGAAATATTATGTTGGTTTTGAAAACTACATATATAAGGACTGATTTTTTTCTTCTTTTAAATATCTCAAAGCCTAGTAGGTTTTTAACGTACTGCCTCTTCATTTTTCCCCTCATATTCCTTTACACATAGTATGCTTAACAAGTTTTACACAGCAATCACACTCAAGCTTAGTACCAGGTTGTTCCCCTTGAAGCACCAATAACTGTTTGTGTTGTGTGTACATATGAATATTAATTTTAAAATCTGGCTTTGATCACAAAACAAAAAGTTTTTGATGTATTCATCTGTAAAGTATGACAGCAATGTAGGAGAGGAATGAATTGCCTTCTTGTACTGCAGTCTATATTATAATGTCATTACTTTCTAAGGTACTGGACTGTCCTGGTTCTGGCTAGGACAGAGTTAATTTTCACCTGAGCTGGGAGAAGAACTGGAGCTGGTGGCCCCGGTGGCTGGGGGACACAGCTGGGATAGGTTACTAATTAGCCAACAGCTGTGACAGTTTACCTAAACTGGCCAAAGGGCTGTTCCACACTGTGGGACATCATGCTGAAGGGAGGTTCCTGCTACTTGGAAGGGAGCCAGGCATCAGGATCCACTGTGAGCTGTTGTACTGTAAATAACATGCTTAAGTATTTTCTGTTACTGGGTTGGTTTTGGTTTTTTTTTTTTTTGTTTCCATCTTTATTTTCTTTTCCTCTGTTGTTCTCTTGAACTGTTTTTATCTCAACCCACAAATGTTGCCTTCTTTTCTTTACCGACTCTCCTCCCCATCCCACTGTGGGGCGTGGTGAGGAGGGAGCGAGCAACTGCATGGTATTTTAGCTGCTGAGTGGGGCTAACTCACAACATGGACGTATGAAATACAATTCAGATGTCAGAATCCACACACACTATGGCTAGCAATTTATCTGCTATGCAGACAAGATGCACTTCTTAATTAGGTAAAACTTTAAGATATAAATTTAGTAAGTTCATGATGAATAAAAATTTTGAACTATCAGCTTTACTAAAATGATCTTAATGCATCATTAAACATTCTCATCAGGCTAAAGTTAAGAATGTACTTTCAACTGTAATTTTGTGCAGTGTGTGTAGGATGTCTAATGCAATACAGAGCACATGGATTAAGCACTAATTCAAGAATATGACTTCCTCAGAAAGATTCAACTCTTCTCCAGAATGCTATTTTGACTGGGGAATAATCTTCAGACTAATCCATGTAGTCTAAATTTGTTTATTGGATTTTGTAAATATTATTCTTCATAAAAGTAAGGAGTGCATACCTCTGATAGGACAAAGAGTCTAGCACTCTAGCATCTTTTGAATAAAACCAATAATTCAAGTTTCTCTAACAACAAGACAAACAAGTCTAAAAAGGTCCATCATAATTATTATTCAATCAATTACTTACCACTCTTCTTTAACAGCTCAAGGATGAAATGGTTCACTTCCATGATGATCAAATTAATGTAATTTAAGCAATTGCTAACTTTGGGACTGACCAAGCTGATCAATGAGGCAAGTCAGAGTAACAGCAAAAAAAACCCGCAGAAATTAGTGCACACATTTTCTCTACAAAAAAAAAAAAATCTATTTTTCTTTGATACAAGCATAAACAAGTAAAGTGACACTGAAGTAAAATAAATTTCTTAAGTTATGTCAAAAAAATAGTAAAAAATGTCCACATATCAATACTGAATTTGCATTTTTGTTGTTATCTTTTCTTGAAATTGTTTTAAGTCAAGTCAGATAAGCCTACTGCTGGTCTCCATTGCATTTTATTTACTTTTCCATAGCTATCAAGTAAAATGTATTCATACTACTCAGAAATATTTGATTTAAAACACATTTTTTTAAAACCATTGTATATACAATGGTCCTCTGAGCAAACGAAACATTTACAGCAAGACTTTGTATCAATCATTGCATTTATCTTTTTGGATGTTCTAGCTTGTTAGTTCTTACACCTATCCGCAAAACAAACCAACTGAGATCAGTTACTCTGTATTGTCCCCCATAACACATCAGATTTGTAAGCACCGACAAAAAACTTCCACAGATTGACTGCCTTGTAGTCAAAATGAGAATCACTATGAATCCAGCCTCCATGATACTGAAGAAAAAGCTTTGTCTCGCCCATCTGTACAGTGAATTTTACCCTGTGTTAATACATCTGTTAAGAGGAAATGTCTGGCATATTGATAGTTTCCTCAAAATTGGCAGCTGTTTTTCTAAAAAGCATTTGGTAATTGCTTTGTAAAACAATACGGCTTTTACAAAATCTGAAATCTCACCTGTCATTTTGATGTCAAAATAGTCTTTCTCAATAGCTATTGCAATTTTTTCAAAATTTATACCATATATTTTTAAAGGGTGAACTAAAGCAAAGAAAGACAAAAAAAATAAAAGCATCAAGGAAATAAATATAAAATATAAAAATAGCTCCTAAAAGAATAACTACAAGATATCTGAAAACATAATATCTAAAATTAGTTTATCATAAATACAAATGCCTGTAACCAGTTTGTAGGATTCCTATGTACAAAGTTCACCCAACATATGATATTTAAAAGCACAACAGTATTTATTGCTCTATTATAGCCTTGCATAAGCAGTTACCAGCATAAGCAGTTACAGTTCCTAGCATAAGCAGTTACCAGTGTATTGTTTTCCCTTTGTGAGGGTCTTACCAACCCAACTAAGCCGGAGACACAGCCGAGCAGGAGGGTGATGATCAGCGGTGTCGAGCAGAGAAGGGAGGCAGGCACAGCACCTTCAGGGCATCCTCTGTTGTTCATAGAGTGTGCTCTGGGTCCTTTCTTTCTCCCTCTGCTCCGAGCCACCTCTGTTTATACCCTCAGCAGATTCAGTGGCAGAGTACTGACCAGTGTTGATGCACGCGTGGCCAGCACATGCAGCAAGGCCTGCCAAGTACGTGCCCTGCTGGCTAACAGCGGTTCCCGGATAGAAGCAACATACTGCTCAATAACAACCCTCCTAGCTCCCCTCTCCAAGGTTACATTCTCACAGCTCTGCGCAGCTTGTAATTTCCCACAGTGGCCCTACACGGACCATCACTGAAATCCCTCACACAATGCCCCAGGACTGAGACTGGAATTTTCCATGTCTTCTTCTGGAAGACTTTGCTAACTGCTACGGCAAACTGGGAAGGAAGAATCCCAGCAGCACAGTCTGAACTACCATCAGCTGTGTAACAGAAGTTTGAGCCCTAACTTTCATAGAACCATAGAATGGTTTGGATTGGAAAGGACTTTTAAAGATCATCTAGTCCAACTCCCCCTGCCAATGGCAGGAACATCTTTCACTAGATCAGGTCGCTCAAAACCCCATCCAACCTGGCCTTGTACATTTCCAGGGATGGGACATCCACAGCTTTTCTGGGCAACCTGTTCCAGTGCCTCACCACCCTCACAGCAAAGAATTTCTTCCTAATATCTAATATAAATCTACCCTCTTTCAGTCAAAAAACACGGCCTCTTGTTCTGTCACTAGAGGCTCTGGTGAGAAATCGCTTTCCATCTGTCTTACAAGCCCACTTTATATGATGTAAGGCCACAATAAGATCTCCCTAGGGCCTTTTCTTCTCCAGGCTGAACAATCCCAGCTCAGTATTGCTTCATAGCTGAAGTGTTCCAGCCTCTGATCATTTCCACAGCCCTCCTCTGAATCCACTCTATCAGGTCCATGTCTGTCTTGTGCTGGAGGCCTCAGAGCCGGATGCAGTTCTCCATGTGGGATCTCACAACAGTGGAGTAGAGGGGCAGAATCACCTCCCTCGCCCTGCTGGCCACACTTGTTTTGATGCAGCCCGGGATGTGGTTGGCTTTCTGGGCTGCAAGTGCCCTTGCTGGCTTATATCCACTTTGTCACCTGTTAGTATCCTCAAGTTCTTCTCTGCAGGGCTGCTCTCTCTGTACCTTTTCTTTAATCTTTCTTTTCTGGCCAACATACTTGTAAAAGCTTCTTTGCATCCCTTGCCAAATTCAGCTCCAACTATGCCTTAGCTTCCCTGATCCCTACCCATCCAGGCAGAGTCCCTATATTTTTCCCAGGATACATGTGTCTGGTTCCACTACTTATTTCCTTCTTCACTTTAGTTTGACCAGGAGGAACTTCCTGAGTCATGCTGGTCTCCTGCCTTCCTTACCTGATTCCTTGCATGTGGGAATCAAGAGATCATGGAAGCCAAAACCTTGAGTATGGCATCAGTCACACAGCCAGGCATTCACCTGTTCAATTGGTTTCCTCCTTTCTAAATCCCTTCCTCTGACTGGGAGGATAGAGAATGCCACCTGTGCTCCTGATCCTTTTTAACATTGCTCCAAGGGATGGATAGTCTTGTGTGATGGTTCTAAGTTGCTTCATCACAGTATCATTGGAGCGTAAGCAGAATAGTAGGAGCAGATGGTAATCTGTAGGGTTCACCAGGCTCAACAGAATCTCAGTGACATCATGAAGGTGAGCTTCTGGTAGGCAGCCAACTTCCTAGTTGTCTGGACAGTAAATGAGTGCTTCAGCACCTATCATTAAGGAATCTCCAGTTACTAATATTTCATATGCTCCTCTAGTGGCATTTGTTCTAATGCAGAGATCTTCTCATGTTCCCAGATGCTGCACTGTCTGCTGAGTTCTTCTGGTAACATAGCTCCTTGTTTGAAAAGTTCTAGCTGGGCATGCTCTCAGCTATGACATCCACTGCTGCCTTCAGGTGCTGGGTGGACTTCCAGATGCTGGAGTTCCATCCAACCTAAGGTTTGGACAGCTATTTCAGTCCTTGGGAGGTCTGCTGGGTAGAGATGTGTTCTGGTTTTGTTTAGTGAGGGGGGGCCTAAGGTGGAAGCTTCTGTAGGAAACTGCTAGAAGTCGCTCCCCTTTGTTCAGTGGACTCAGCCGGGCCAGGGTGGACCCGCTGCTGGCCAAGGCCAAGCCAGTTGGTAGCAGAATGTTCCGTGATAATGCCTCTGCGATAACATATTTAAGAAGGGGAAAACAGGAAAAAAAAAGAAGGAAGAGAAGATGTGAAGGAGTTGAGTGGGGGCAGAGAGGGGGAGGCGCGAGCCCTGTAGGCCTTGCAGGCCTCACCCTCTGGCATGCCACTGGGCAGCTGACTGGGCCCAAGTCGGCCCGGCCCAGCTGCAAGAAGTGGAGATGAGATGAGATGTGAATGAGATGTAAAAAGATCCTGAGAGGTGTCTGCCAGCCTGTTGTGAAGAATTTCTTGTGAGAGCAACAGCTGCAGACGCCCAGGTCAGTGAAGAAGGAGGGGGAGCAGTGATGCTGCTCCAGGCAGAGATTCCCCTGCAGCCTGTGGTGATGACCATGGTGGAGCAGGTTGTCCCCCTGCAGCCCATGGAGGCCCATGGAGGAGCAGAGATCCACCTGCAGCCTGGGGAAGACCCCATGCTGGGGCAGGTGGATGCCTCAAGGAGGCTGTGGCCCATAGAGGGCCCACGCTGGGGCAGCTGTTCTGGAGGGAATGCACCCCATGGAAGAGATGACCCACGCAAGACCAGTTTCATGAAGGACTGTGGCCCATGGGTGGGACCCCACGCTGGAGCAGGGGAGGAATGCGAGTAGTTCTTCCCCCGGCTATGAAGCAGCAGCGTGAAACAACGTGTGATAGACTGACCATAACCCCCATTCCCTCTTCCCACCCTGTGCCGCTCGGGGCGGGAAGGTAGTAGAGATAACGTTAAGCCCAGGAAGAGGGAGGGGTGGGGAGAGGTTATCTTGTTCCTTGTCTCATTCTCCTGCTACTTTTAGAAATAGATTAATAGTTTTCCTCAAGTCGAGTCTGTTTTGCCTGTGACGGTAACTTTAAGGATTTCACCCTGTCCTTATCTCAAACCTCGAGCCGTTTTTCTTATATCATCTCCCCCTGTTCTCTCGGAGGGTGGGGGGAGTGAGAGAGAGACTGTGTAGTGTGGTCCCGATTGGGGCTGAACTACAACAAGATGTCAGCATAGGTAGGCTGTGGTGCTTCTGTTTGGGTTTCAGCCTCAGTGTTGCAGTTGCGGCAGGCGGAGAGTATTTTCTGCCAGCAGGACACAGTCTCCTCATAGTTCTCAGATAAAAATGGTCCACCTACTTATAAAATAATCATTGTTTTGAAAGATGTCAACCTTCTAAATCTAACTCCTCAGACACCTCAAACTTTTGGGTAAGCTTGCATAGCCACCAGTTAGTTTGAGTACCTGACAGGGCTGCAGCCTAAGCCTGCTGATGAGGAGAGCAGGACCATCATCTGTTTCTGCTCTGGATGAGCTCATCGAGGCAGCAGACTCAGCTTCTCCTGTCCCTCTAGGGTGGGACAAAAGAGTAGCTTGTGATGATTAGCATCTGTAAAGGATGAAAAGGATTCATTGCTGGAAAGACGGGCTAGAGAAAATATGTTGCTCCAGACAATGGCCAAAGCCTTATTCCTCAATATTCCTTCCAGTAAGTCACATTTGTATAAAGAACTTCAGTAAAGCAAGTACATCAGACAAGTTACCTGTACTAGTTCTCAGTAGTAGCTATTATTTTTATACCAATCTTGTACTAGTTACTGTTGCAGTAGCTCATACAAACCTGTCCCTAGCTGTGTCCTGTTGGCTTGACCAGTCACGTTTTCTCAGCCCACAGATACAGCCCTTCTTTCCCAGGCTGCACTGCAGGATAACAGCAAAGGCCAGCTGATTTGTAACTTGCATTTGGCTTGGCCAGACCTTCAGGGATGCTCCAGCACTTGGAGGAAACCCTCCTTGCTCTGCACAAACTTCCATCAGTTAGCTCTGCCCAGAGGGTCCAAAGGCTTAGTAGTCCTCATCTTTATTGTCCAGATATTTAGGCTAGGCTTTCATAAACCTGGCAGGGACTGATCCAAATGCTGAAGGGAACAGAAGCACTGATTCCCACCAGTTTTTTACAGAAAAAACACTCGGTCTAGTAGAAGAGGTGTTGACTCAGAAGGCTGACAGAAAATTATTGACTTTGTTCATCTGCTTCTCGAATTTTCATAGAACCATAGAATCATAGAATGTGGTTGGAAGGGACTTTCAAAGGTCATCTAGTCCAACCCCCCTGCTAGGAGCAGGGACATCCCCGTCTAGATCAGGTTGCTCAGAGCCTCATCCAGCCTGGCTTTGAACGTTTCCAGGGATGGGGCTTCCACCACCTCTCTGGGCAACATGTTCCAGTGTTCTACCACCCTCAGTGTAAAAAAAAATTTTCATAATATCCAATCTAAATCTACCTCCTTCTATTTTTAAACCATTACCCCTCGTCCTATCACAACAGGCCCTACTGAACAGCCTCTCCCCATCTTTCTTGTAGGCCCCCTTGAGGTAGCGGAAGGCGGCTATCAGGTCTCCCCGGAGCCTCCTCTTCTCCAGGCTGAACAGCCCCAACTCTCTCAGCCTGTCCTCAGAGGAGAGGTGCTCCATCCCTCTTATCATCTTTGTGGCCCTCCTCTGGACCTTCTCCAACTGGTCCATGTCCTTCTTATGTTGGGGGCTCCAGAACTGGACACAGTACTCCAGGTGGGGTCTCACCAGGGCAGAGTAGAGGGGGAGAATCACCTCCCTCGACCTGCTGGCCAAGCTCCTGATACAGCCCTGGATGTGGTTGGCCTTCTGGGCTGCAAGGGCACATTGCCAGCTCCTGTTGAGCTTCTCATTGACCAGCACTCCCAAGTCCTTCTCCTCAGGGCTGCTCTCGATCCATTCCCCGCCCAGCCTGTATTTGTACCTGGGATTGCCATGACGCATGTCCAGGACCTTGCACTTGGCCTGGTTGAACTTCATGAGGCTGGCACCGGCCCACCTCTCCAGCCTATCCAGGTCCCTCTGGATGGCATCCCTCCCTTCCAGTGTGTCGACAGCACCACACAGCTTGGTGTCGTTGGCGAACTTGCTGAGGGTGCACTCTATCCCACTGTCCATGTCACTGATAAAGATGTTGAACAGGGCCAGGCCCAACACAGACCCGTGAGGGACGCCACTCGTGACCGGTCTCCACTTGGACATGGAACCGTTGACCACCACTCTCTGAGTGCGGCCATCCAGCCAGCTCCTTATCCACCGAGTGGTCCGTCCATCAAACCCATGCCTCTCTAGTTTAGAGAGAAGGATGTCGTGTGGGACACTGTCAAATGCCTTGCACAAGTCCAGGGAGTTGTATCCGTCGCTTGTCCCGCTCTGTAAACTGATCTTTTACTTGCTGTGTTCAAAAATCAGCCAGAAAGTCTCTCACAAAATAAACTGTGCTGATTTTCATGCTTATAATCACAATGAGGGATTACAAAAATCTGAAAAAAACCCCCATAGAAAATAAACAATGGCCAGCAGCTTGGCAACTTCACCCACCAGTACCCTCAGGACCCACAGATGGATCTCATCAGGTCCCATGGGCTTGTGCACTTTCAGGTTCCTCAGATGTTCCCAAACCTGCTCTTCAAGTACAGTGGGTGGTTCTTCATTCTCCCAGTCCCTGCTTGTGCCTTCCACAGCTTGGGTGGTGAGACAAGAGCCCTTGTCGGTGAAGACTGAGGAAAAAAAAAGTCATTGAGCACCTCAGCCTTCTCCATGTCCCAGATAACCAGATCACCTGTTTCCTTCTGGAGGGGGCCTACATTCTCCTTGGACCTCCTTTTGTCCTCAGCATACCTATAGAAGCCTTTCTTGTTGTTTTTGACATCCCTGGCCAAATTCAATTCCATCAGGGATTTAGCTTTCCTCACCTGATCCCTGGCCAGTCGCGCAGCCTCTTTGTAATCCTCCCAGGCTACCTGTCCCTGCTTCGACCCTCTATAAGCTTCCTTCTTTACTTTCAGTTGGTCCAGGAGCTCCTTGCTCATCCACGTGTGCCTCCTGGCCTTTTTGCTCGACTTGTTCTTCATTGGGATGCACCACTGATGAGCTTGGAGAAGGTGCTCCTTGAATCAACTACTTCATTTTTCCAGGCCACAGAAAAGCTCAGAGCACTGAGGCAGAGATCTGCAGTGCACAAAACACCCTTCTAAAAATTAAATACTAGTTTGTGCCAGAAACATGACAGTTAGCCTGACCACTCAAAAGTTTACAAAGCAGTTTCTTTGTGTTCCATATTTTTGGTTGTCCATTTCAAAACTTAAAGGTTAGCTAAACACTTGGGGTAGCTAAACACTGAATTGCTCTTCAGTACACAAGAAAATAGTAGTGTATTCTGAAAAATAAGTTGGATCTAAAACCAGTCAATGAAGTTGGTGGGTTGGTTTTGCTGTTTTTTTTTTTTTTCAAACAGTACTTCTAGATTTAGTAGCCTTTAACAACAACAGGATAGTATTTCAGAAGCAAGTTGTGTGAAGCCATAAATAAATATCTTAAATACCCTGTATTATATAGTATGTGTCACCACAGGAAGTCCCACAAATATTCAGTAAAGCCATATTTTGAGTAAGGTTGAAACAGATGTGGTAATAAGAAAGGGAACAGCGATCTCACAAGAAAAAAAAAAACTGAGCATCCAAAAACTGAATATATCCTTAAAACTATACTGCCTTAATTACTATTGCTCACCATGAAAACTTAAAGAGGAAGATATTCTCCACAAATATGCTATTTAATTTGATAAGACAATCCATGAGAGTGTAGAGTGGCTTAATTCTGACATAATGGATTCTGCAAACTTCATGTTTGAAATATCCTTCAAAAAAAGCAACTAACAGCTCCTAAAAAGGTACTGAAAAATACATGGGGGTGTATTTTTAAGCACATGGGTGTTAAAATTCCAAGTCTCAAAAATAAATTCTGATGAAAACTTTAGTTTGAATAAAAAGAAAACATGAACTTGAACAAAATTTTTACTTGCAATAGTTCTGTAGATCTGTAAGAGCACAAGCAAATGAAACTATCTGCTTATGAAGCAAAGTGCTAGGAATCTTAACTGGAATCTAGCAACCAACTTTGCCTGTCAACGTTGTTCTCAAGTAAATATGTCCTTTTTATACTGTATCAAATGCTCTACAGCTAGGAACAATCATCGCTACTGAACAAAAGGTTATGATTGAAGAACTAACTATAAGTCTTCCTTTTCTAAATACCCATCTAGCAAAATTAAAGACACATTTATTGCATATGTCATAGTATCTGTAATGGCTTTTATTCTAGGTGGCACAGATAGCATAGACTTTAATCCATAGAGGTCCTGAGTAGTTTTCCTAGTTACAAACATGTGCACTGAAGTCTCTTCACTCTGTTATCATTAGGTGTATTAAAGCACATAACAATAATACCTGTTAACTAAGCAAACATAACTATAACTGCAGTGTTGAGGTAGCATTTCAAGTAACATGCCTTCAAATTCCTTGCTGTCCAAAAACTGTTCAGCTATTCTTAAAATAACAGCTTCCATTATTTCATCCAGGACTGTAGGAAAGGGGGGGAAAAAGGCAAGTTTTAAAAAACTATCTTTATTTTTTTGTCTTACATTTAAACAGGGATGTATTTCATTTTTAGACATCCAGCCAATGTTGACTTCATTGGTTTAGACAGGGGAAAAAAAAAAGGATACAAATGCAAACCATACTGGCATAACCTGAACATACCTGCATTAGTACTGACCACTTTGTTTTGCTAGAAGAAAACTTTCTTCAGCATTAAAATCAAGCACTTAAAAAAACATTGCTGAAAAGCAACTGCCTAGATACTGGTCATTTCAGCAAATAAACAGCTTCTATATATTCAAATATTTTAAGTCCATAATATACAGTTTCTTGTTATGTGTATGAAGTTCAGATCTGTACAGGTCAAAAACCTCTGAGAATAAAACTAATCAGTTGTGTGAGAAATACACATAACACATATACTTACAAATCTTACAAAGTAACAAATTTGGTCAAGTACTACAAAGAACAATGTGTTCTCATATGAGAATGGTCAAGTCACCTCAAAGTACCTTTTCAGTTCAAATAAAAACAAAGACATAACTTTATGAGTTTGAGATAATAACACAAATTGGTGGAGTGGAAACTTGCGACCTATGACACTATATGTTTTTGTAGGCCAAGTTTAAAAAAAAAACAATTTAAGATCATGAACAGTAACAATTACCAAGACCAAAGTATACATATGAGTACATAATCTAAGCAATAAAATACACTTTTGGCTGTTAAGGAAAAATAAATTACAAAATACAATTAAAATCCTTGTAAATACAATAATGAATTCAGGAGGTATGCATTTATTTCAACAGATATTTTAGATGCTACCACAAAACAGATTAAAAATAAATAAGTATGCCAAAAGGCATGTGTGGATTAAAAAAAAAGATAATTAGCTCTAGAAAAATTATTAAAAAATTGAGATAATCGGAGTTTTGGTCAACAAATCTGTCTAGTCACTTCTATCTTTCACATCCCTTCTTCAAGCAACTGGCAGCTAAACATGACAAAAGCACTCCTCTGTCACTATGGCTTTAAGAGAAGCATGTCTTTTCTGAAGAAGAAAATATAAAATGGGCTGCCTCGTCTACAGAACCGCTGGTTTGTTCATATTGCAGGCACTTCATTCGACTGTGCAGAAGCACCTGACACATCTTTGCCATCCTACTATAGTAGTGATGTTACACTGAAAAATAAGAAATTTCCAGGCAAAAAAAAAAAAAAAATCTTGGGAAACTTTGGGTGCTCTGGGGCTAGTTTAAGAGAAGGGAGAAGTCTAGTCCACTTCCATTGCATTTGTTTTCTAAATCAAAGAGTGAAATAATTTACAAACAGATCTCTAACATTACATGGCACATCCGTACTTTCAAGTTAAGGATGTTGTCAATCAACAACTACCTTAGTAAACATATAGGCTTTAATACTGATTCCACTTCAACCAGATTCACATTTATTTCTTCTTTTATAATTCCTCTGTAGATCCCCCTGTGAAGGTACTCCAATCTTACTAACACTACTGGAAGCACAACTTAAATTATACAAACTTCTGTATTTGTACAAACACTCTTGTAATTTCTACTGTACTGCAATTCCATTGCACAAATAACAAAAGCAGGTCTTCAAACCCCGAGACTACTGGAAATACTTTCTGTTCATTAGCACTGCCAGCATTTAGACAACGGTCCACAGTTAAATCAGCTTTCTCAGTATCGCTAGACAGTGACAGTGACTGTACCACAATATAACAGACAGGGTTTAATGCGGGTACAATTTGACTATAGTATCACCAGTAATACTGGGGGAAAAAGAAAAAAAAAAAAAAAAATCAATGCAGGTGTCAGAAAAGAAATCTTAATATTTTATTATTTTTCTACATGGTTGTGTATCTGCATTTTTCTTCAGCATTTTTAAAGAAAACTGCTTTTGATACACTGCTACAAACTCAAATAACAGGTTTATGAGATCTGTCTTCAGCTAAGACACTGCTAGTACTTCCTAGGACAGGAGAAATACTTTTCAAATTTAGTTTCGCTGAAGATACTGTTCATTTGTACCATTTCACTGGTCCATTTGTTGATGGTCAAAATAGTACTCATTTTGACAAAACCTTAAAGCTTTCAGAATAGATGAATTAAAGAAACAAAAGCTGGATGCAGAAGAACCAAATCAAAGCGCCCAGGCATGACATTGTTTCTAAGGGAGTCCTTGGAAAATGTGTGGTCATTATGGAGGTGGTGTTGGTTTTTCTTTTTTAAGATCACGAGACAGCAGTTGAACAAATAAGCAATTTCCCATGTTCTGCTCGGTTCTAGTCATTTGTGACGCTGAACGGTTTTCCTTTTCCTCCGCTTGAAAAAGCAGCAGCACCTGCAGGTGTGACATGAATTAAATATGATATAAAAGGAAATCACAAGACTAAACTCTGTTTCCTGTATTTGTTTCACTTGGAGAATTAGTTCTGACATAACCAGCACCACAAGGAACATATTAAGCTCTATTGCAGGTGATTGATTTATTAGTGAAAGAAACTGAAATAGAGATATTTTTGACACATTTCATCATTTCTTGGAAAAAAGTATCAAAAATAAAAAGCTAGAATAAAAACAGCTATTAAGTTCAAAGTATTGTGTGAGGGTATCAAAAGCATGGGCATTATAGGCTGACTTAAAAAATCTATTTGTAAGAATAAGGACTGTTCCATTACCTGAGTACTCTTTCACATTAACTGCTAATATGCTAAATACAAGCTTGAGCTTCAGATTTTGTCACCTGTACCATGCACCTAAGGCACTACTGTTGCTAATACAAGAACACAATTTAAGCTTCTTTTTTCAACCAGAACTTGGAAAAACCTTCTCAAAGGCTATTCTCCAAAATATTTTAGAAGAAAATGTTAATGAACAATACAATTAATGTTCTGATTCAGTGCTGTGATGATATTACCACAGTGAAAAATTACAGCTTTAAATCTACTGAAGTATACTGACATTCTTCCTTCTGCTTTTTTGCATACTACATGAAGCAAACTAAAATTGACAAATATTGCAAATTTCACTTAGCAAACAAAGACAATCTGAAACTAGCTGAAAAAAACACTACAAAAGGAAAAAGAATTGGAGGGAGTTAAGAGACAGATAATACAGAGGAGGACTGCAGAAGTCCAGGAAGTATTTCTGAAAATAAACTAGAGAGGAAAGCAAGAAATACACAAAGGATACTTTTTCATTTGCATCTGATGTTAGTCTTATTTTAAGCAACTCCCAGCTCCTGACCATCACCTTTAAAATTAAAGCTTCCCCTTAGTAAAGTATTCACAATTTGCAATCAGAAGTGAACATGCAACCTGTCCACCTTAACAGAGCTTGCCCCATGGAGTTCTGCAGTTTGGTTATTGAATTCTCACTTGCAGTACTATATACTCAAGAGTCTTGCTTAAACTATGAAGTACAACAGATGTGAAAATATATATGTACTGCATCAATAGCCTATCAGGAGGTCCCTTAAGTTGACCAAGTATTTTATGTCACTGACATTCAAAAAGAATTCTGTTGATTTAGTTGGGAATACGGGAAATGGGGAAAGCATCTGAAAACCAAGGAGAATAAGGGTCTAAAAATAAGGTTCTACAAGGGGTGAAAACAACATCCAAAGTAAGGGGAAACAGAAGTTACCTTCTCAAAACATCCAAAGGCACCCTGTCGCTCAGTCACTGAAAAAGGAGCAGTGGGCAGAGGCAGACCAGAGCTGCTCTGAGAGTTACACAACTTTCAGTAGAAAAAAACATTGGTTATTGATGGAGAGGAAGCCCAAAATTAAAATTCAATCGGGGAAACTACATAGATAAATATTTTTACAGCTAGCAGACATACCATACTGTATTTATTAACTTTAAAGTACTTCTAAAAGAGACATAATTGGGTTTGAAGGCTAGTAGCCACCAACTGCAACTGAAATTCCCTAATAACTACTCTTTTTCTTAGCATCTGTCTACAACCACTAACGTCCATTATCACTTAAGCTTTGAATTTATATGCAGATGTATGGAATCTGATTTAGTTTAATCCTCCTTTCACCCCGATCTTTTCCCAATTATTTTATATATGTAAATACAACAAATGTCATATCAAAACAAAGCATTTTACAGTAGTCCCTCCCTTTCAATGTGAATTATTCTATGATCCTATAAATGAGGAAATCCTACCCTGGACTGTGATGGTAGATCACATTTGTATCTGTTTCAGATTAGGAGGCCTCAAAGAAAGCTTATAGAAAAAAAAATTGTCTCACTTCATAATTTTAGTATAGTATGTCCTACAGAACACGGCTTACATAAGTAACTGTAGGAAGATGAAAGTGTGGCAGACAGTTAATTCATATTCTAGAATAACAATCCAGAATTTTAACTCTTTACATTTTGCTTGTATAGAGTATGACTTAAGGAACAACAGATCATACTTATTAAATATTTAGGACTGCTTAAATCCTCTGTGTAATTCAAGGACACTTCAGGTTTTCTTGCTTTTTTCCCCAGAAAATTTTAACCCATCTTTGCTGCAAATCTCATACTGTCCTTTATTCGTTCTCTGTAGCCTAATTTGCTACTTCTCTGTCAACCAGAGAAGAAGGGGATCATGCAATGGGAAATTCAAGAGTTGTGTCTTTAACCAACATAAAGCACTGCTTTTTTAATCACCTGGAGTATAATTACTATTAGCAGCTTTATTTTTTTCTTTAATTATAAGAAATATTCAACTGTATTCTAGCTCACTAAGGGCTAGTTCATTCTAGTTCACTAAATGATGAAGACTTATTTGGAGTGGGAAAATAAATCCCTTACTAATAGACAACATCTAAAAAGTGTTAAAGGAATGCAAATTCCATAGAGCACTGTAAACCACAGGACAGGCTTGGAAACTTATTGAAATGCATATTTATGAGCCTAGAAGTGCTAGACCTGTCAAGCTTTCCAAGGCCAAAGAAATGTCATTTTAAAATATAGGCACATTTACATGGGAATAAGATACGTCAGACTACATTGCCTGATAATAAATTTTATGAAGGAAATGTAACCCCAAAATTAGAGCTCCATAGCACATAATCTCTTGAAGAGTAAAATTTAGAATAGAAATGCAGACATGTTCTTCACAATACTGTCACTAGAGGGTGTTACTATCACTTTTATATGTGTGTATATATATATTATATATATAAAAACCACATTACTTGAAGCCATATTTAAAGCTACAGATGGGGGCACTACTAATGAGTATTAAATCACAGACTTATATTATTCAGTATGCATGCAAAATGCATAAGAATATATGCTTTGAAAATTTCTAATTCTAGGAAAGGAGCTTTTTTAAAAAAAAAAAGTATTTAATGACTGCTAACCTCTTTCTCTATAGAGTATAAAACATCTCTGTAGCAGGCAGTATAATATCGATTTATGAAACTCGAGAAACTTACTTTTCCTGTACAATCTAAAGTGACCTCTGAGATATTATCTAAAGTAGCAATCTCAGTATTATCGCTAGGAACACTTCTTGTCCTACTTAAAACTGTATCATATATTATTTTCTGCTAAATACTCTTCCCTCTACCACTTGAGAAGTCCCTTGGCACAACACGCTAAAGCAATTTCAGTTCTCATTTGTGTTTAGATAGCTGTGTTTTATATTTGTCATCTAGCATGTGGCAGCACTTTACTGTAGGATTATTAATAGGTGTTTGAAGTGGGGAAAAAGAATGCAAGATGCAAAAAAGGACACATCATATCATCTTTTCCTGTTTGCCCTTCTCTGCTATCCCAAGGTAGAGCCTTTTGGTTATCCAAATTACACATGCTTAATAGAAGCAACTGTTCTGATGGCTGGGAAATAGTTAAGGAAAGAAAGTATAACTGCTCAGTGGTAACTGGAAGACCATCTGTAGAAGATACCAGTGCCTGGGCTGAACAGTGATCAGGTTAGTTTTCTCCCCGCTTTACAATTCCAGTAATTAACAACTGAAATACGGCTGAAGCTACTTTTCTAGGAAAAAAAAAAAAAAAGGAAACAAAAAACAAACCACAAAACAAAACAAACCCCTCACCTGAAACATACAGGGAAAAAAATTGCAACAAAACAAAAAAACTCAGAACAAAACCAGAAAAAACCCCATACCACCCAAAAAGTTCCAAATCCAACACCCACTCCTAAGTCATGCTTCCTGCACATGCTTGTGGCACAGCAACACCTCAGGAGCATGAAGATGACAAGGCATAAGATATAGGATATACACTGCACATGAGTACCTACTAAACATATATCAATGAAGTGTTGGATGAATGTCCCAAAACAACAAAACGCTCACTGAGAAAATTCCTTATCCTTTATGATTTACAGCATCCCACTGAAATGGTAACTGAAGATCTAATATTCAGCTAAACAATATTTGTGTTCATAGTTAAAAATCACACATGGCAGGGCAACCTTTTTTCAATCTTTTAAACCAAGATATAGTCATGCTAAGCTTCTAAAATTATGAAAACATCTAGAACAAAGAAAGAAGTGTTTCTAAAAAACATTCAAGTTAGTCTCCTTAGAGTATGAGGAAACATTGCAAACAGAAGATATCAGCAAGAGAGGTTAACTTTGTCCATATTTTCAGAGGGAGAAAAGACGATAAAAGAGGCATAAAGTTAGAGTCTTTTGGTAAAACAATGTGTCCCTAAAACCAAAAATGTCTATCACAGACATGAACGATACCGATACTTGCACTTCCTTACACTCTTCAGCAGGATGAAATCTATAAATGGATGTTTAAATGTCTAAACCTTCCGAAGTATTGTTACTGAGAAAAGATGTACACCTATATATTGATGACTGACAGCAAAGCTGGGGAGGGGGTGTGGGTGTGAGCATGTGTGTTGCTTTAATTACTGCCAAAAATATAAAACAACAACTACTCCCCAAAAAACAGTGAATGAGGAAACCACAGTTTAAACAAACACCACTGGAAAACTAATTTGTGTGTTTCATATGTGTGTGCTCAGGTGGAGGAGCTCCTGCAGCAGGTGGCTGAACTGCAGGAGGCAGTCAGGAGGCTGCAGGACATCAGGAAGGCAGAGAGGGAGCTGGATGCTTGGTTCCAGGCACAGCCTGCACCGGAACCGCAGCATCCACTAAACCAACCAAACCCCCCCCCCATTGACACACGATAACAGCAAGCTGGCAGAAGATGCCAATGAATGGAAAGCTGCAAGGACAAGGCACAGCAGGAGGAAGAAGCAGCTTCCCCAGAATCCTGAGGTGCCCCTGCAGAACCGCTTTGCTGCTCTACAGACTGAAGAAGTAAGACCCAGCACCTCGGGGGAGGCACTGGAGCCGTGCGAGGTAGTCCGACCGGCTCGCGTGGTAACCAGTGCTACAAGAAAAAGAGACAAGTGGTAGTAGTGGGTGACTCTCTCCTGAGAGGTACAGAGGCACCCATCTGCCGCCCTGATGCGCTCTCTCGGGAAGCATGCTGTCTCCCAGGGGCTCGTATCAGGGACATCACCAAGAGAATACCTAGCCTCATACGGCCCACAGACTACTACCCGCTACTGGTGTTTCATGTGGGGGCCAGCGACACAGCCGGCAGCAGCCTCAGAAACATCAAAAGGGATTTCAGGGCCCTGGGTTCTACAGTCAAAGACTCTGGGGCACAGGTGGTGTTCTCATCAATCCTCCCGGCTGAAGGGCAGGGCCCTGAAAGGGCCAGACGTATCCAGCAGGTCAACTCGTGGCTCAGGGAATGGTGCTACAGCCAGGGCTTTGGGTGTCTCAACCACAGGGCGTCCTTTCAGAAGCCAGGGCTGCTCAGGGCGGATGGCGTGCACCTAACCGAGAGGGGGAAGAGTGTGCTTGGCCAGAGGCTTGCCAAACTTGTCCGGAGGGCTTTAAACTAGTGTTGCTGGGGGAGGGGGAGCACAGTTCAGCCCACGGCTGTCAGCATGGTACCAGTGCCAGCACCAAGTGCCCAAAAGCTGGGGAAGGATCGCAGGTAAGTGCAAATGAACTTAAACTGCGGTACAAAAGAACTCCTGTCGCTCCAGCCAGCAAGTCGGCCTTGCTCGGGGCCCAGCTGAAGTGTCTCTATACCAATGCATGCAGCATGGGAAATAAAAAGGAAGAGCTGGAGATGCGTGCACACGAGCAGGGATACGACCTTGCTGGCATCACAGAGACGTGGTGGGACGACTCGTACGACTGGAGTGTCAACATGGAGGTGTACAGGCTTTTTAGAAAGGACAGGAAGGGGAGACGAGGAGGGGGTGTCGCTTTCTACATCAGCAACCGGCTGGAGCGTGTGGAGCTCCGCCTGGGGATGGAGGAGGAACTGACAGAGAGCTTGTGGGTCAACATCAGAGGACAGGGGCGGACAGGGGATGTTACGGTGGGCGTCTGTTACAGGCTGCCTGGCCAGGAGGACAGAGCAGATGAAGCGCTCTATAACAAGATAGGAGCAGCCTCGTGGTCACAAGCCCTGGTCCTCATGGGGGACTTCAACCACCCTGATATCTGTTGGAGAGACAACACGGCAGGGCACAGGAAGTCCAGGAGGTTCCTGGAATGTGTGGACGACAGCTTCCTCCTGCAGGCGACAGAGGAACCGACAAGGAGGGGTGCCATGCTCAACCCTGTGCTCACCAACAGGGAGGGGCTGGTGGGGGATGTGAAACTGAAGGACAGCCTTGGCTGCAGCGACCACGATGCGGTGGAGTTCAAGATCCACGGGGCAGCGAGGAAGCTACATGGCAAGCTCTCAGCCCTAGACTTCAGGAAAGCGGACTTCGACCTCTTCAGGGACCTGATGGGCAAAGTGCCATGGGAGGCGGCCCTGGAGGGAAGAGGGGCCCAGGAAAGATGGTCCACATTCAAGGAGCACCTCCTCCAAGCTCAGCAGAGG
>JAAGAY010141912.1:75413-93719 GCA_011801015.1 Ardeotis arabs | reverse complement strand
AAAAAAAAAAAAAAAAAAAAGACAGGATGCTGCAATCATCTCTATACTAGCCATTTTCCCAAGAAAATTCAGGCTTAAAGTTTTGCTAAAAAAATATGTAAAGAGCTAAGAATGACAATGCAGAGTATGCATATTCTGGGCACCTTTCTTCAGTCCCACAATGACAGAGTAACAGAACACGGGGAAAAAAAACCTAGGTTTTAGGAAGCAATTTACCTTCCAGTCCCAGGCACTGAAAAGCTTTAATCACAGTAATTTCTGTTTGTTATTAATGCAGCAGAGATCACTGTTCAGACATACTGCATTTACTCGGTGTACATGTAACTATGCAGCTACTACAGAGAAATTTAGAGAAACTTGTCTGGATTTGGCACTCTGTAAAAAAATCAAGAGAAGAGATATGAATCATAGGGACAAATACAAATTTTAAAAGCACCTTGCATTTAATGAATAAATTCCATAAACAAGCACTAAAACCAGGTGTCTGAGAAACTTTCCTGTTTACACAATGTTCATGTTAGTATGAATTACCTCTTAAACTCTGCATAAAAGTGATGTGTGTTAAGTAAAAAAACTACATCACATTATACTCAAGACCAAATATTACCAGCCACTGAAAACTCGTCATCTAAATTATTGCAAAACACAAGAGAAATCAAGTACTTCTATGTGGCAATGTGGAAGGAAGTTTTATCCAACTAGAAAAGTCTGAACTTTTCTACTCATATTGTGTAAAACAAGCTTAGAATTTCAGAAACTATCACACTTTGAAATATTAAAAAAAAAAGAGGTTATGTTTTTGAAGCACTTCACTGACTTTTATTCCCTTAAAACAATCTCATGTTGAAAGTTTCATTTCAACATTCAGATCCAAAACAGGAGCTAGTTTTGCTACAAGCTGACACACCTTAAGTATTACAGAATAACTGCTGCACAGTAATCACATTTGTACAGACAGATATTTTCTGTTTCAATCCTCACTGTAGTCAGTCGAAGTTTTCAGATACAGGAGTGTAACTTTTGGGACAGAATCGCCTGGTGCTGTGCTGTGGGCTCGGCGCACGTCAAGAGTCCCAGAAGTGAGAAGTAAGAGGAGTTGCGGGAGCCCATCACGCTCAGACATACCCCACTGTCCTCTGTCATCACCCACCATACGTCTCTATCTGCGTACATGCAACAGCACATCTCCTAAAACTGTCATCAGACAAAAGAGATGCTCCAGCTCTCAAATCAACTCTACATTGGTACAACTTTGTATGGCAAGTTCTGACAATTGGTTATTCTACCACGCCAGTTGTACAGACATAGCAACCCATGTACCAGCCAGGGAAATACCATCAAATTGTTGTTTGCGAGTTATTTGTTCCTCAGAAAGACCCTTACAGGTGATCCTGTCTTCAGCTCCTTGTAAAGGACTGTGATATCAAACTAAGGTGACCAGCACTTCTGTCTTGAACAAGTGGTCAGAGATGCTCTGGGGCTGCAAGTGGAGAATACTGCGGAAAATGTCACAATGTGCTTTTTAACTGAAAATTCCAGCAGGGTCTAACAGGTCTTTGTATGTTTAATTTTGGATAAAGTTACTGTTTTCCTAGTACTTTCTTTCAATAAAAGGGATTCCGGGTGAAATGGGGGTTGTCTGGAGTACAGGATTTCCCCAGCTCTGACTCTGAAGGGTTTCAGCTAGCAGGACACACAGCTTTCAGCAAGCAGCACTCGCTCTATAGCTTGAAAATTATAATTACAATATAGACTTGTTTAAAGGTACAAAGAAGCTTAAGGCATGTTATTTTCAGGGTTACACTGCAGCAACGCTAAGCACCTGAACAAATTACCTGCAAATTAGTCAGGCACAGTAGTGTTGCCCTTGAGGGAACTTCAGTTGAATTTACCTGAGCAGAGGAAATTAAGCAATGGTCACTGCTCTTCATGCCGTCTGTGTGGCATCAACTGACAAAATATTTATTTCCCTCACTTGTGCAGCATAACCTCAGAAGATTTGCACTTGGCCACCTGCCTGAATACAAGAGACACAAATACCCCTGTCTGATGGCAGAGCATTACTGAAGGCAGATGGTTACTCAGGGCAGATAACCACAATCTCATGACATGTGTGAGGGCTCTGCAAAGCACTGTATGTTGTACGATGAGCCTGCCTATCTGCAGGCCACTCCCAGAAGACACGGGATGCCCACAACAGCCACAGCACATCAGACGCTTCTGCTCCATGCATCCCTGTGGTCCAGGGCACCAGACAGGCTATCGACCCTCACAAAGAGCTGTGCTCTAGTTGTGAGCTTCAATTTAATGGTACAGACGGGGTCTGCCAGCTTTTCTTAATGCAAGTGCGTGCTCTAAAGCCAATAAGCCTTCAACGCATTTTTACCACAGTGAAATTCCCTGAAGTGTTTTCAGCTCACATCCACCCAAACCAGAAATAGTATCTAGAAAAGCTTTAGTTGACTGATTCTACCACTTTCTCACAGCAAGCCCTTAGTTCACTGAGCACAGAAAAAAAAATGCACTGTCAGATAGTTTCAGACTCATGTCAGTTATCTAAACCACTTCTTCTGTAGCATGAAGAGGCTTTGAAAAAGGCTTCTCTTCTGCCTAACGCTGTTCTCAAGTGTTTTTTATCAGCTTTAGGTTATTTTATTATGGTGCTATCCAGCTCTTCGTATTAAGGAAAAAGAAAAAAAAAAAACAGAGCAAAACTTACAGATACATGAAATTTTTATTTTCAGTTTTTCGGTTTTTGTCTCAAGAAGTTCATTTAAGCTCCTCAAGACTTCTTATTCCTATCCCAGTATTTGATCAAGTTCTGAATTTACTTCTCCTAGCTAATTATTTAATTATTGCTTTGCCTGTTAACTGCCATTCTTCTCCATCAATATATTTATTGCCATCAAGACACAGAATACAAACTTTCAGATTTATGCTGTAACTATTAACTTTATGAACAATGTGGCTGTAAGGCAAAGAAAGGTGAAATCAGTCGTAACTGCATTTTTAGCTGTGGACTCCTACACTACGTTTCTCACAAACAGTTGTAAAACTAACAGACTGTTAAATGGTGTATGCTGCATTTAAGCTGGGCTAGAACAGAGGTCTGCTTTCCTACCATTTTAGAACTAAATTTCAAAGTCCATTATCATGATACACTCTCCTTCCTCAAACTCAGTCAGCTACACACAACCTCCTGTGCTCAAGTAAAAAATAGGGTTGTTTTTGTGATATGGTTTCCTGTGTACATTACAGCAGTACATACTCTGGTTTTAGTCCCTTGCAGGTTTCACAAGTCTCAAATGCTGACTCCCCATCAGCTGGGCCCAAACACTCCGAAAACGCTTTCAATACACCATGTTCTCTGATCACCAAAACTGAATACCTCGCTTGATACATAGAACTGGGTACTTCTTGTAAAGCAGGATCTTTAGACAAATATGGGGTTTATTTTTTCAAAGGTCTTAAATTTTAAAGCAAGTGATTAGAAAATGAGTATGCTGAATTATCAAGAAACTTATAAAAAACTACAGGTAACAAAAACCAACTTACACAAAGCTTATTGTAAAACATAGGCAAACAACTGGAGTCTAGGGATGCCAGACGAGATGGACAGCAATGAACAAACTGCAGCTGATAGTGAGGGCCATGTCCTATGCTCTTCATCTTCTGATGCTTTTAACATGCTTTTAACAGTTGGATCTTTTTGTAATAATCTATACTTCTAGAACTCTCTCCTATCCAGTCTAACATCTGAACCGTAAGAAATGTATAAACTGCCAATCATCTGAGATTACGTTTGAACACTTTACAGGAATAAAGAAATAAAAATGTGCACAGTATTTTATAGCCTGTCACTGACTTCACATTCAGTACTCCTCCTCATCTATTCCCCAGTTATCCTCCTGGTATTAACAACAAAGTTCACATTTCAAGTGACTTTAAACCACCCACCTGCACACTCAAAACCACTGGTACTGCTAGCAAATCTGCACAAAAGCATTCGGTCGCAATCAGCATACTTTCTGCATCACTGACCAGCGTGGTGTTTTGCAGACCAGTACAACACAAATTCACAGGCTGGATTACAGAGATTCCTCTACAATTCAAAGTTGAATCACATTTCTACTATTTTTCAATGCTACACGTAACTTCTAATAAGTTTTCAAAAGCTTAAAGCAAAAATGGATTTGCAGATTTCTTTTTCTTTAACATGAGGCTAATCTAATACACTGAATTATTTTAATGGCTAACAAATTAAGTGGATGTGCCTGGAAATAATTTAATTCACATAAAGTAGCAGATAAGACCTTAATATGCAATTCATGGAAATACAGAAGTATCATATAAACTGCTTCTGGAGTGACATCTTCAAACAAGAAACAATTGACAAATACGTTGTCAACTACTGGGGAAAAAAAAAGGGCTGGCAGCTAAAAAAAGTATCATGATTCCCATTACACTGTTTATAGTAACAGATCCGTATTATCTATGTCATCATTTCATCAGAAAGGAGGCTAAAGCATTCTTTAATTTATCTATGTTATTATTAACATTAAATACTATTCAGTGACACAAGAGAAGAAAACTGTAGGCAAACAGAAAAACCACTAGCTTCCCCTCAGTGTGTTTAAATTATTCTGAAACTGCTGGAAACCCCAGAAAGACTGAGAAAAACTTTGCTACACTCTACCTGAATCCACTTGAGACTTCAGCAGGAGATATCTCTACAAATTAATCTCATGTCTTTTATATAACTGCTTTTATTAAAGTTGGGCGGCGGGGAGGGGGAAGGGGGAGAAATACAAAATACTAAACCTATTATCCCACCACTGCTCTCTCCAAGAAAGTCAGTTTGCATCTCAAGGTTAACATTAAAATAACACAGCTTCTTGATTTTGTTACACAAAAATTTCAGGAACAGCACAGATACAAAAAGTCCTTGAGTATCATTCCATATTTCACTGTAATAATAGCCACAACTATACAACTAAAGGTAAAGGTTATGAACTGCTTTCTTCTAACTTGCCTTGTAAAGTTTTGGGCAGCTAAGCAAACTTCACGGCTCCTAATATAAGCTCAGCCTCGTCTGTCTTGCTCTACCCTCTATTTACGTTCTTCTTTTCTTCCCTGTATCCCATGCAAAAGGCTTCTACTTTTTAATCTCATAAAAAGCATAATTAAGTTCCACATGCCACTAAAACCCTCCTGGCTGTTTACAAAATCATTCCAATCATGCCAAAAAGATAACATAGCTAAAAGTGCTAGCAATATCATAAATAAGACCAAGTCTAGACTACTTGAGAGACAGGTTTTATGCCTGGAATCCCAAACACTACAAGTTGGAGGCCCAATAGTAGCAAACTGTTTTCCTTAATATAAATGCAACAATTAAAATATATCAAGAGCCTAAAGCTCTAAGTAGGTTGGCAAGGTATCCTCAGAAGGGGAATTTATTTTTTGAAGTAAAACAATTCTGCAGTTAGTAGTCCTGAAGACAGTATTACACACTGCGGGGTTAGATAAAATCTTAATTCCACTATTTGAATAAATAGTGAATTTATTTATAGTGAATACTATAAAACATGAAGATGAGCTGGAATTTTAAAAATAAATATTTACTGAACAATTCTTGTTTATTTTTGTTTCCCCACGTAAAGAAGTATGAAATGCAAAACTCTGGTGAAGCGCACCTGATAAAATGCAGAGTTTGTGTTCCCAATCGAGGAGGATGGATGTGGGATGAGCTGAAGGTGGGCAAAGTCCTCCAGAGGACTTGAAAGCTACTTTCATACACAGAAGCAAATAGGCTAAGTGAATACATAAAACAAATACCCTTCTACCAAAAAGTGGAAGGATACCATAAATAAACACATATGTAGTTATGAATGCTCTAAATTGGCTCAACAATCAGGGCTTAATTACAAGCTATTTAACTAGATGTACCTTACCTAGGTTTTTCCTGCCTGCGCATACTCACTACTTGCAGCAGATGAGTTAGAAAGTCACAGATACAGGCCAGTACCAGCTAGTGTTTCCCTACAACATTCTGAAACCACACTATCCAAATATCTACCACAATATCTAAATAATAAATAAACAGAAAATTAAAAAAAAAAAATTAAAATCTACGAAATGTTTTGGGAAAGATGGAGATTATCTCCTGCTTACACACTTTTTTTCCCTAAGACATGAAAGATTTTCTTTGCCTTCCTGGATCATTTATTACCTTATTACCTAAAATGCCTTTCGAGACAGCCAATGTTATGACTTTATGTCTGTGTTGTACCTATGCTGGAGAGGATATAGGGCTTGAAAATGAGTTACTGGTAACATCAGGTCTTTTGTTTCCTTGGCAAATTAGGTATTCAACTTCAAAGCTCAAGAGAGAAACATGTTTGAGGATAGCCATGTGCGTTCTCAGTTTAGAGCTTACTGTCCCACTTCTCAGTACTTTACAGTTTAATATATTCTATCATTTTACATGTATTTGCTACATAGAGGAATAGTTACGGGTTTCTCTTTAGTTCAGTTACTTAGGATAGTTAATCCTGAAAATACTTGAGCCCCAGTAACTTCTGCAGACAAAATACCAAACAAAAAAAAAAAGTATTGTTTATAAAAGGTTTATAAAGTTAGATTATAAATACCAGGTGAAGACACTAAAAGAAAGTAAGCATGTAAAACCTTCAACTGTCAAGTACCAGCCACTTTTGTTCAAAACAGTTTGCTTCGCTCTCCGATTTCCTCAACTGCCCTCAAGACCAGCTCCTTAGCAAGAGCACAGCATGCAGACACGCTCCCACAAAGCTGTGATGCTAAAGCAAAAACCAAACCATTTGTTGCTGAAGGATCAAATATGCCACACGATAAAAAACTTACTATTGATCCAGGTAATAAATACCACATTCTTATGCCAAACATCATTCCCACCAGTTCATTCTGAATTCTGGGGGCTCCAGACATGGGCACAAAATGGGACAAACACTCTGCTGCGGATGTAGAGAGCCCAGCCGATTGCTCACACACCTCCTCCAGATGATTTAACAACTATCACTCGTGGTCAGACACGTATCCAAACAACTACCCTTAGCAACAACTGCAGCCAGCCCAATTTCCACAGGACAACACTACTGTATACTGTATTACTACTGCATTACTCCACACATTGGAAGAAAATGCTGGTTTTTGATGTGTCTAGTTTTGTTGATCCTGTAATCTAAGTTGAACTTCAAAACTGGATATTTTAAAATGCCCAAACTACTTCTGGAAGAAAAATGGGATCTTGCATTAAGCCAGGCATATTTAACACTAAAATTCACCTGCTGGGTGACAGGCTTTTAGTTAATGAGAAAGCATTGACCGAAATGCAGATTTTGGTACTGATCTCTTCTGGACATAATCCTCAACATACATCTTATTCACATTCTCAGTGGAGGTAAGGTCAGTCTATCTTCAAGTTAAAAAAGGAAATTCTGGTCTGAGCAAAGCATTACTTGAGAAGGAGAGTGTAAAAATGCCAAGTGAAACTTCGTGCTCGCTTGCTTAACTGAAAAAATGCCATCTTAACTTCTACTTGACCACACAAAACGCTTATTCTAGGTCTTATGATCTGAAGATGCTGGAAGCATAAGGGAAACAAAACCCCGTAACTAATTTCAAGCCATACTCAGCCTTCTTTGATCATGAAGCCAGTCTCAAATAAAGAAGGATAGATTTTCTGCTACATCACAGTTGAAAAATGTTGCAAACATTTATATTACAGATCAAATAGACAACATGGCTGCTCACGGCTGTGAGCATATAGGCACAAAAAAAAACCTCCAAACTAACCCTAAAAAGTCCCTAAGTTACTTTGACATTAAATCATCAGCTCCTGGAGCACCACATTCTTTGTATCAATACTCCAAACAACAGATAAGAGTACTACAATTTGTTAAATTAAGATACATACCACTGGAATATGTCTTGATGCTTGTTCAAGATATATTGTATACAACGTATACTTTCCCTGTGAGAAAATTCTTCCTATATACTTAATTTTCAGTTAAATTTTGTTTTGTTCATCAGTTCAATCTGATCCACAAAAGCTAACTTAAACAAAACATATTAAATTTGTCAGTGGGGGAAGATGAAAGTAGTTTGAATGATCTACCTAAAGATGGAAAAATACAAGAAATGGCAAGAAGCACGCCTACAAAGGATCAAAAAAAAAAAAAAAAAAAAAAAAAAAAAAAAAAAAAGGATTAAAGTACAGTCCAAATACCTCGTATTATATCTTAATGATGTAAGAAGCTATAAAACAGATTCACCCAAACAGTAGTCAATGCTGCTAGAAGGTAATAAATACAGTAAAAACTATGGAAAACATATTACCAACCATTTAGATTAAGGAGGTAATTTAATTGGATATATCCAATGTTATGATCATTACAAATATTACTTGGCAACACTTTTTTTTTTTCTTTTTACTGTTTATGTATAAGGAGTACTAAAAAAATTAAATGGAAATTCTAGGCCAAAACCTCTGTTAAGAGGTAAACTCAAGAGTAAATACCTCCAACGTGGAAGAAAATTAATCATAAAGATGTAACTTTTCTCAAACCAGGTATTGTTTACACACCATACTTTGTCACTCAGTACTTTTGTTATTTGTGTAAAAATAATCTGTATGGATGCATTACCTGCTCTAAAGTTTATTAGGCATTTTACCATCCATCACTTGGAGGCCTGGTCTTGACATACTGAAATAATAAGTTGACTAAGGTTGAGATTTCACAACCATCTGATTATTTCCTCAGCCATCTGAAGCAGCAACTATTATTCTTTACCTAGCAGCAAGTATCTAAAGAAAACTCAAAATAGGCAAATCAAGCCACAAAGTACACTGAAATCTAGGTTCAGTCAGATTAGGCTAGTTACTATTTAACGGAAACGAGCAGCTTCCTGTTGTCAAGGCAAACAGCGAGCAACTTCCATTTCAAGCCTCAGTGTTCTGTGCTCCTGCAGAGATATGTGCCACAACTCTTATTTTGATAATATTCCAGATGAAATTTGCTTCCAGGTTAAATAAGTATGTAAATATACTAGAACATTTCAGTTCCTTCTTCTGGCTTCTAAGCATGTTCCAAGTTTAACAAATTTTGTCTTACAAATAAAGTTATTGGACCTCTTTCCACTGCAAAACTCTTCCTCTCTGGATTTTTTTTTCCCCTACCAATTCCCATTTAGAGCCTTCAGAAACTTTTATGCAATTTAGTTGACAGACAGCAGATGATTCCTACCTCTTAGAAAACAGACTTCTGGGATGAAACAGTGAGGAAGATCCAGATACCTTCTGCATTCAACCTAATTTCAAATTATAATACCTCAGGCTTGCACTATCTCCAAAGTTTATTAAAATGCTCATTAATAACTGCATAGTAGAAATAATAATCAGAAACTTCCACCACAAAAAAATAGAGATTCCCACCAAAAGCCATTAAATGGAAGAGTTATAAGCAGTACACAGCATCAATGGCTTTCCCTATGCTTTTAAACAGCATCCATCCATCTAACATGTTTTCCCCAGCAGGAACAGGAAGAGTGTGGAGGATCAGGACCTCGTCTAGGCACAGTGCCTTTCCAGATACGGCACAGCCTGACCCCGTGCTGCCCCTGCAATACTCGCCTTGGGTCTGCCAATAGAGAATGGTAACTCTGGATCTCACAGCAATGCCCACAAGCAACTGGGTTCAGACCAGCGACCGTTTTCAGATCAGACCTGTGGTCTGCGGCAACTGAAAGGCCAGTCTGCTGTGGCAAGGGCTGCAAGCGCTCGGCTCCGCTATCAGCGCTCTTGCAAAGCAAGCGCAACCGACAGGTCCTCATCTGGCGCATGGGACAGCTCAGAGTTTTGGCCAGGCAGTTTTTAACGTGACTAGTTTCACAGGTCAGTTACGTGAAATAATTTGCAAAGGACCATAACCAAAACAAAGACACATGCAGAGAGAAGACATGGTTTGGACTGCGCTTTGCTTTACCGGTGCGTATGTGTGGTCAAGTAAGGTTGCGAACGTGCACCCTAGAGACGCACAGACCTCCAGCACGGAACGTCTGACCGCCCAGGTTTCTAAATCAGAAAAGCCCACACTGAACTGTGATCTCTCTCATTTAATTAGCAAGACACAAGCCAATTTTACTGGCAGAACTTTTGCGGGTAGTATTTCAAAACCAAACCCACGTATCTCAGAAAAGTCTGCCTTTTACCAGCACCGTGCCGAACCCAGCTGTGTTACTGCACTTGTTGCCTCTGCCTCAAGAGCTAAAGATCTGATCCTGTGAGCTCAAGCACACCCCGACGAGGGCGGCGGCTCACGCCGGGCGACAGCAGAAATTATTTCTGAGAAAAAAAAACCAGAAAACTGCCCGGGAAGAGCGACAGAGGGAAAGCAGGCGGTCAGGTTTCCCCGAACAGAAACCCACGCACAACTTTCACTCAAATACGTTTTTGCGTGACGAAACACCCAAAGTGAGCGCTTTGGGGCAGCTCCCACCCGCCGAGCCCCTCCAAGCCGCCGGGGCAGGAGGCGGCAGCAACCTCGCCCTGGCCCCGGCCCCTGCCCCGCGGGGGCTTCCCGAGTTCCGCCCCGGCCGCCACATTTCGCCCCCCGTGCTGAAACCTGAGCGACTCCGGGAGTCGCTTCCGCGGGGCCCCTCACCTGCAGCCGCCCCCTCGGCGGGGAGGCTGCCAGGACACCCGCCGGGCTGCCAGGCCCCGGCCCGCCCCGCCGCGGCGGGTCTGCTGCCCTCGCCCGCTTTTCCGCCGGCGCGCAGGGGAAGGGGCTGTCCGGCGTAGGCGGGAGCGGGACCCCGCGCGGCGGCGCGGCGGCACTTACTGTGTGGGCGCGGGGCGGTGGCGGCGGCGCCTCCTCCTCCTCGGGGCTGGCGGCGGGAGTGGCGGGAGCGACGCTGCCGAGGCGGCGAGGGCGCGACAGAGGCAACCGCGCTTCCCCCGCGGGGCGGGGCGGGGCGCGGCCCGGCCCCGGCGAGAGGGAGGGAGGGAGGCAGTGGGGCGGCTCTGCCCTCCACGGCCCGGCGCTGCCACCCGACCCAGAGCCGGAGCGGAGGGAAGGGGAAGGCCGAGCAGCCAGTCCCAGGGCCGGGCCCACCCGTCGCTGGTCCCGCTCAAACCTGACCTCGGCAAGCGGCTGGCTCTGCAGCCGGACCAGGCTGCCCCCCCCGGGCAGGCGGCGAGGAAAGCGCCGGGCGGGGACGAGGGTGGGGCTGAACGAGCCTGAGAGGGACACCACCGCCTGGGCACTCGATTTTGGGGCACATCTTTGCTTTGCTTCTTTCCCTGCTTTGCTGCCAGTTAGAGTTATTGCATGGGCAAACCCCCAATAAAACTGTCCTTTCGTTCTACCGGTCAGGTATTTTTAATTTTGGCAGCAGGTTGCTGCCTACTGTGTACCCAAAATCATCTTTGTATCTCTTCAAAAGGTGGGAGAATGAGAGAGAGGGAGTTCCCCAGGACCTTCACAGGCTTTCAAGTCTAAATGAAACAGACAAGGGGTTTTAAAAAGTTGAGTTGTGGAAGAAAATGACACCATTACCATCTCAGCCTCCTTCCACTGAGGAATGACTTAAATTGGATTACAAAAAACTGTTATATATTGAATTTTAAAAAGAAAAAACATAACACCCCCCCTCAAAACATCAAAAAGCTAATACAAGGAAAACTAAGGCATGAAAAGCTAAGGTATATATTAAAAAAAAAATTAACCCAAACCACCCAACAGGAAACAAGAAAGGCCAAAACCATGCAGATTTTAGATCTAGAAAGGGAGAGGAATAATAAACACCAAGAAACTTGGTAAATCAGTATCTTTATTTTATAGAAAGTAGTTTGATCAGTGTGCTGAACCTGCCATTAGAGGTGGTTTTGCTATTTTTACTAAAAATAAACATTTGAAAAAATTTTCCTGGAGAACATATAATCTCCAAGCTTATTTCCTTTTAATTGCTGTTGCTTTTTTCATACCTATTGCAACTAATCTGACAGTGGGTGCTCTTAAGAGGAAGGGAGCGGTACCTAATGTAAGATATCTCAACAATTTACTTCCTGTAACTGGTAGAGAGGTTCCTAAAACACAGTAGAATATTTATAAGCTCACCTTGTGCCACAGCAGTGTGGTACAAAATCCCCATGTATTCCACTCTCCATCTTTCTCCATTAATATCCCCCAACATCAGCTGTCAGCTGAGAATTTTCTGGTTAAAAGTCATACAGCAAGCCAGTTTAAGTACCCAGATGGCCAGAGTTTTAACTCTCACAAGTTACTAAGGTAATAGTAAAGAACTTGGATCATGTATCTATTTGAGGTAATTGAATCAATTAGCAACACAAGAATGACACAATCCAACTGCATTATGTATTGCTACACAGACAAACACAAGTCACAACTGCTAGTCTATATTCACAAGGGACATTATCAACTACAAGCTAAGTTGTTTTTTCTGGATGTGGAATTATTGTTGATTAAGCACTGGTAAATGCAAATTTTAAGTTCAATTTGTGCAGATGGCTACTTCAAGTGCAGAACCCTGTGTAGCCACTATTACCCTTCTATCTGAGTAACTTGCATAGCAACAGGGAGAAGAAAGCATTAATTGCCAGAGGACAAAAGTCAGTGGAAGTCGTTACGGGCAACATCTGAAAGAGTTCAGTTCTTCCCCAACAACTAGATTTGAAGTTGAGAGTGTCCCTTTAAAAGTTTCAGATACAACAGAAGTTAACTCCTTTTGATTCCATCATTACAAGAAAGCTACCAATAATTTGATTTACAATAATTGTTAAACATCAATGAACATTATACAAGCAAACAACTGATTAGTAAATGAAGTAGCAGCAACATGGAATTCTAGAAGGTTGTGTTTCTGCAGGATTTATTGGGAAGATTATGAAGATGTGGCAAATACATTGTGATTTTACACAATTTATTTTTGAGAGTAGTTTATGGTAACTATAAACACTACTGAAAATGCCTGCTCACAGTCAGTACTTTTCTGGTATAAGTTTGCCAGGATTACTCATGGTGCAGCTCTACTCAGAAAAGAAAGACAACATTGTACGTCTTGGCAAATTACATATAAAATCTGCTCAGTTCGCAGGTAAGACAGCTTTTGTTTTTTGTGATTGCCAGTACAATAAACTGAGCTTGAAATATTAAAGCTAATGAGATATAAATACTTAAGGATAAAACATCAAGGACATCATTATATAATGTTGCCATGATTTTTGCACATTTTCCTTTTCTGAATGTAACTTTGTTAGTTCAGCAGGTGCATAAAACTAATGCATGTATACAAGCAGCTACAAAGTCAGGGTTTCAGTTGATTCTCAAGGAGTGTGCTACTGTTAACTCCATTGTCTTCCTTCTTTCCTAAGAATAAGGAATATTAGAAACTCAGCCACTGAGCAGATATGACATGTTTTGTAAGGTGGTGTCACTTTTAGTCAGTCACTTTTCTGGTCCATCACTGTACTTAAACTGTTTTGATATCAATTTTTATTTCAATCTGTAAGTGTTGTGGAAGAACAATTACAATTGAACCACTGAACAGCTGTAACAGTTTGAAACGTTGTCACATGTTTCTTCATGGCAAAATATTCACATTCTTTTTATTGCACAATTTGAAAATTCATGTTATGTGCATAAAAACCTTCATAGTGTTTGCACTGCAACTTGCAAAACATACATTTAAAATGACCTTAATACATTTTACAAAATCTTTTTAAACTATTTTATATTCCTAAGATAAAAGCATCCTGAGAATGTTACAAAGTTCATTTTACAAGCCCTTCATTTCTGCTATGCTTTATTTATCCCCATAGTTCCTAATTTGACAAGTTTATTTTACAGCTAATATCTTGGTGCTATATTTCACAAAATATCTTTTAGCAAAAAGTATACCATTGGCATTCAAGTAATCCAGCCTCACATCTAATTTACAAATTAAACCTTTGTCAAGCTCTCAAGTCAGGAAAAGTAAACCAAAATACTTACAGAAACAGTTTTTAGCTGACTAAAAAAAGGTAAAGGCTTCGTGCATTAATAATTTGGTCAAACATTTAAGTTATGCAGTTTAATATTTTGGCAAAAAAATCCACCTTCAAATTTTTTTCTTTCATTTGACACCACATGTAAACATACATTTACAAAGTCTGACAGTATTAAAGTACTTTGCTGTTGAACTTTTTTTCCTCTTTTAAGGTACTTAGGAAAAGCAGACAAACAAGAGCGTAAGTGCTAAGAATGAACTGAGCATCTTTGGGCTAAATAAAAGTCTTACTGGAAAAAATGTAAAAATAAATTAGGTTGTGGTTTTTTTTTCCTCTACAGACATGTAAATAAATAGTCTTTGAAGAAATTCTAGTGCCATATCCTAAAACAGTATCTTCCTGTATCTTTTTGATCAAGACTAAAGCTTCATATATAATCTTGACTATTTTACTAGGAAGATATCCATTAATATTTACATATTTTTGTAAAGGGAGTGTTGAGGGTTAAAAATATATTTCTTCTTAAAAGGTGAGCCTGCCATCCTGATGGCAGCAGTTCAAGCTATAGAACAGAAGACAAGTTACAGAACATCCTTCAGTTTCTTATACCCTAGATCAGAGGGAGGAGATCAGACAAGTTAGAGAGGTAAACAGCCTGGATTCCAGGAATGGAGACAGACAGTGGCTCATTATATGAATGCTTGCATGGCCAGAGTATCTACTCATACAGGCTTTGTGTCTCTCCTACACATAGTTATAAATTTTTATTGTCAGCTGACTAAAGTTGAGAAGAAAGACAGTTATGGTTGCCACAGTGAAAGAGTAACATTATCTAAGGTTTCCATCTGGATGGAACCTACTTTTAGAAGGCGGCCAGGTGCTGAATATAAGCAGAGCCCACACCCAGATGGTACACTCCAGGGGAGTGTAACTACCTCAAAAGGAAGAGTAAATCACTTCAGCAACATCCTAGTAATAATAAGTATATAATTTGGAGTCATGTATAGCTTTTATTTTAGGCAACGATCAAAATCTACAGGACTTTTTATCTTTAAGGCATCAGTGCATCAGGGACTAAAAGCGCCAGGTAATAAATACAGCGAGGGATGGGAAAGCATCTTTGTGGCACAAGCTATCATTGTGTATCTGCTTTGTTGGCTAATTCCAGGAAACATTTTCAGGGATGGCAGAACGGGAATGTTATACACTGTTCTCAAAAAAAAATTAGATCATAAATTTCACATCATTTTTTAACACATCATTTAAAGGGCTGAATCTATCGGGCAAGATTCTCATCTTTACTGTTCCATCAGCACCACACGAGAATATGTGATTTGCTGGTCCTGTCTCAATTTGCATGACGCCTGTCCCAATGTTTCTGAAGAGAGACTGTCGAGCATGCTCATTGATGAAAGTGTGAAGAAGATTAAACGTGGACAGACTCCATACCTGAAAAAGCATCAAAACACCAATCTCTTATAAGGATAATTACCATGATCTTAAAATTCACCAGTATTGAGTCGTGGAGAAATTGGACTATATTTTGCATTCATTTTTTTGACACTAATGATAAAAAAAAAAAAAAAAAGATATGTAGCAATCTGTAATGACACAATTAGAGAACATTAATATTCATTTTCTATAATAAGGAATATATATGGGGACTAAGATAAGACTAAAAGGAGCACTGCAAGGTAAAACTAACATTTCATAATTAAATTACTAAATGTGAAAGTTGAAGTTGAGAACAAATGCAGAACGTATGACATACCTGATAAATCCACACCTATGCAATATTCATTTTGAAATTACACATCATCACCATCTTCATCTCTGCTCCCTCCCCCTCATTAATACCTTTATGTTGCCTTCAGCAGATCCTGTAACAAAATACTCTTCTGTAGGATCAACAGCAATTGCTTTGACTGGAGAATCATGACTCTGGAGTAACTGTTGCTGCTGTCTTTGGCGGAGATCAATTATACACGTAAAGCCTTTTCGGCCTCCAGATATTAACAGCTGATGCTTTGGAGCATATGCTAGCACAGTTGCTCCGCTATCATGACAGATAAAAGCTGAAAGCCAAAGCAAAGAAATTTAAATAAATACACAGCACTAACTTCAATTTCACAGTACTAACTTTAATTTTCCATCAACCTCTAATGGTTCAAGACAGTAGCAACAGTGAGTTTGATGCTGTAATCCAACTGACCACAACCAGTCCATTTATTGCAGGACTGTCTATATGTAAGCCCAGGTTCACATCAGACATCCTGAAGTTGCAGTATTCTCAAATTAAACAGTTACAATCTGCATAAAAAAAATTTCTATCACGTTTCATACCTCTGTGTAATCACAAACTATTAAGCCTTGACCGGAAACACGTTATTTTTAAACTCTCTAATGCTTGTTATTTTAAGGCACATGTTTCCCGTAAGAAATGTCCTACTAAATTACTTGCCCAAATATATTTTAATAATATCTTTTAAGTTTCCACTGGTTACTTTAATTTGCTGCTTATCACATTTGTTTGGATATGTTTACTGCCCCAAACGAGTGGAAGAAGTGAATGAAGATGACCATTACCAGAACAAAGCTCAGAATGTCTGAGACTAGACACTACGAATCCTAACACGTGGCATGCAGTACATTGTACTTGTCATTCAAAGTGTTCTCTAAATTTACATTTCAAAATTCCATGCATGTCTCACATACATTTACCATACTTCTTACAAGGAGTTCACAGCTCTCAGCCTAATTCTGTATTTCAGACGTTGAAATTTATTTATTTTCCACTGCGACAAAATATTAGTAATAAAGTTAATGAAACCCTGCTAAATAATTATTTCATCTCAAAAAGCATACTTACAGGAATAATTCTGCTAAAGCATTTTTATAATACTGTATGTGGATATCTATACATGAACACACATACAGAAAGCATTTAAAACATTCCACAGTATTTGGCATAATATGTAGAATAGAAGTGCCATAGAACTGGACAATCTTTGAAAGCAAAAATGCACTACTTTACAAATATAGGGGTTAAGTTAATCTTTTAGTTCAACTCATAATATTACTATATAAGATCTTATTCGTACATCCACTTGTTCAATATATTAATTAAAAATCACTGAATATTTTATAGAAAATTTCCTGCGTTTATTTATATATACATACCTCCAGAGAACCATTTTATAATTGTGGCTATCCTGAGGAC
This sequence comes from Ardeotis arabs, assembly GCA_011801015.1. Lineage (NCBI taxonomy): Eukaryota > Metazoa > Chordata > Aves > Otidiformes > Otididae > Ardeotis > Ardeotis arabs. Next base: position 76,452 of record JAAGAY010141912.1, on the reverse strand, counting down.
AGGATTTTCACAGAGGCTATGTAATACTTACCAGTTCATAAAAAGCATGTCCTCTCATATTCTCCAAACAGATAATGTATCTGCAAGTGCCCAATGTCATCTTAATAGTACCATTATTTGGTCTAACACTTAATTGATAAATTTTGAGTGGGGCCTCTCTGATTTATGCGTAGGGACATAGCCACAGCAACCTTGAATTGAAGGGTGTGGATGCATATCCTGCAAATAGGTATCTCATAACTGTGCTAAAAATTGTAGTTTTGACAGTGTTATAGTTATTGTCTTCTCAACATGCTAGTCACTTACAAGCAGGAGTTGCTCAGAATCTTTTAAAAAGGAACAGAAATTATAGATGTCTGCCTGTCAGGGGTTACATTTGTGGTGTGAAGATACAAAGTATGCAAAGGAAGGTGCTCATGTCCATGAAACCAATCATTTACATATAGCACTAAATAATTTCTCAAGAATCTCTTTTTATATTCCTGCTCACACAGGACAGTGCACTCACAGGAGAGTGGAAGATGTTTTACTGCTAATATTAAAATTACTTCCCACAATAACTTTTCCATAAAGACAGTAACACACATTTTTTACTGTGATCAAATATTTTGCTGGTTGTATTTTACTTACCATGCACCAAGCTATTTGTAGGTGAAACCAAAGTATCCCAAAGACAAATATTTCTGTAGAAAAAAGTACAGTTTTAATTCAGTGACAAATGTTCTAAAATATTTTGAACACATGAAAAGTCATCTGAACCTTTAAAAGACTGTTTCAGGCATAAAAGCACGGTAAACAGACTTTCAATGATTACTTTTGAGCAGACCCCAAATTACTTTCATACTTACATTGCAAGAACATACCCTCTACACAATCATTCTATGACTAGTTATTCTCATAAAGGATTCATATTGAGATTACAATCTTTTGTAGATGAAAGAATCACCTGAATCTTAGCAGTTTTTGCTATTTCTTGGTCAAAACTTACTTAAGAAAGGAAGTGTGTGTGTTGGCTTTGTTGGGGGGGGGGGGGGGGGGG
>JAAGAY010141912.1:0-74868 GCA_011801015.1 Ardeotis arabs | reverse complement strand
AAAAAAAAAAAAAAAAAAAAAAATTGGAGAAGCAGAAGCAGGGGCAGAGAGGGGGAGGGGCGACCCTTGTGAGCCTCCGGCCCTCACCCTCTGGCCTCCCACTGGGCGGCCGACTGGGCCCCACTAGGCCCAGCCTGGCCAAGAGAAGAGAAGAGAACCTGAGAGGCATCTGCCTGAGCCCACTGTGAAGAATTTCTTGTGAGAGGAATGGCTGCAGACGCCAAGGTCAGTGAAGAAGGAGGGGGAGCAGTGATGCTGCTCCCGGCAGAGATTCCCCTGCAGCCCGTGGTGCAGCCCCTGGTGAGGCCGGCTGTGCCCCTGCAGCCCATGGAGGCCCCCGCAGGAGCAGAGATCCCCCTGCAGCCCGGGGAGGACCCCACGCCGGGGCAGGCGGATGCCTGAAGGAGGCTGTGGCCCATGGAGGGCCCATGCTGGGGCAGCCAGTTCCCGAGGGACCAAACCCTGTGGAAATAACCCATGCCAGAGCGGCTCAAGGACTGTAGCCCGTGGGAGGGACCCTAGGCTGGAGCAGGGGAGGAATGTGAGGAGTTCTTCCCCGAGGAGGAAGGAGCGGTGTAAAGCGATGTGTGATGAACTGACCACAACCCCCATTCCCTATTTCCCCCTGTACCACTTGAGAAGGGGAAGGAGGTAAAGATAATTGAACATAAAGTTAAGCCTGGGAAGAGGGAGGAGTGGGGGGAAGTTGTTTTTGTTCTCTTCCTCATTATCTTGCTTTGATTTAATTAATAATAAGTAAGTGGTTTTCCTCAAGTCAAGTCTGTTTTGCCTGTAATGGTAACTTTAAGGATTTCTCCCTGTCCTTATCTCAAATCTCGAGCATTTTTGTTCTATTATCTCTCTCCCATTCCCTCGGAGAACGAGGAGAGTGAGAGAGAGACTGGGTAGCTTAGACCTGAGCGGGGTTAAACTACGACAGTGTGAAATGAAGAGCTATGCACAAATCCCTACATATACCAAAATAATTTAAGACAAGTTCATATGAATAGAATAGAACAGAACAGTTCATTTGGAAGGGACCTACAATGATCATCTAGTCCAACTGCTGATCAACTTCAGGGCTGACCAAAAGTTAAAGCATGTTGTTAAGGGCATTGTCCAAATGCCTCTTAAACACTGACAGGTATGGGGACATTGCCCACCTCTCCAGGAAGCCTGTTCCAGTGTGTGACCACCCTCTCAGTAAATACATATTTCCTAATGTCAAGCCTGCACCTCCCTTGGCACAGTTTTGAACCACTCCCACACATCCTGTCACGGGATACCAGCGGGAAGCAATCAGCACCTCCCTCTCCACTTCCTCCCCTCATATGGAACATGAGCAGAGGATTTGTGCTTCCCTATGGAATCTCCTGTAATAAGCACATGGAATTTAGCTGCAAACATTGCTTCTCTCCCTCTCCCACAAAGAATGAAAGACAGCAGAAGTAAGAAGAGAAAACATAGCACCACTTATTTTTTATGCATTATCACAGCAGTTCTTACCTGTTGTCAGAAGACAATCCTGCTGTGGCTATCAAAGATGATGAACTGATGAAAACAAAGTCATTGGCTGTTTTGTTATGACACTGCCACGTCTGAAAAATTGCAGTTTAGAAATTATTTATTAAAAAAGAAATGAATTTTGAGTAAGCATGAAATCTTAAACTTCCTCAAGAAGGTAAGCTGTTTCAAAAACAATTTTAAAAGTACAGGATATAAAGGTACGTGTATGCCTTCTGATACTCTTAATTCTTCATGGAAGTGTACTTTCCAGTCCTGCATTATTGACAGTTAATTAACAATCGGCAATTATTGACAAGTCTCAAAGAACACTAAAGTTATTTCAGATCTAACACTGCGTTTTCTACTCTCCAACTTAGTAAGCATGGTTAGGATTTAAGAACTTGTCTGTCATACAGATCACAGGATGGCAACAATATATTCTTACATCTTGATTAATGCTGGTTATCAGCACAATCCCTGCACTCTTCTAACTATTCTAAAGGGGGAAGGAAATAAGAGAGCACAACACAACACAAACTTATGGAAGCAAATTTGGTTTTCAGCTTACCAAATATGGTTTAGGTGAAGTTCCAGTGAGTGGGCAACACTTCCAATTTGTTTGATATAAACTTATATATCCATCAGCATCAACAATTCCAAACTGAAAAAAAGATATATTACTTGTAAATACATATGTAAGTATTACAGAAAAATTATCCACAATTCAGAGAAACTACTTTAGATTTGAAGAATGTGAGGTTTCTCCTGATTTACAATTATATTTTGGGCTGTGGGGGTGTGGGAGGAGGTAAGAGGCTAAGTACAGAAGCATTCTGTCAGTTACCTTATTTCCTTGGTAATTGAATCTCATTCGAGTTACCCTTGAGTTGCCACCAGACCGAAAACATGTGATTTGCTGTGCATGACCCCATTCAAACATTCTTACACTACCATCTTGAGCACCTGTCAGGTCTGCAACAGAAAATGTTTAGGAGACTTTTCACAGGTGGTGTAACAGTTGACCAGAAACATTGCTTCCAAAGTTTTAAGAAATCCCACATCAGCTCACAACATCCTCAAAATAACTAGTGCCACAATATGTGCCATAGTACCTGTCATACTGTAGGAACAGTGGATGCCACTGGAACTTAAACTCATGCTGTTCAAACCTTACTGAACTGTACTTACTCATTATTTTATAACTACATTTAGATGGTACTCAGATATAAGGCTATTTACTTGGAGATAATGTATCTTCTTCCTACTACCTTTCTTCCAAGTCACAAATAAAACAGAAATACAGTACTTCCTGCTACTACCAAAAAAAAAAAAAAAAAATCACTTATTCTAAAGGCTATTCTATGTCTCCCAGTATTTTTTTTTTTTAAATGAAAAATAGTTTCAGTAAAATAGGTCTATAAGCCCTAAGCAACTTCTAAAACATATAATAGATTGCTGTGGTAGTACAAAATAGCAGCATAGTATGAAACACAGCCAATAAATAAGTATGTAATATTTAGATGACCTTTCTTAACAAAACGGAACTTACAATATGGTAATGTTGGATGAGAAGCCATTCTTCTGACATTATTAATAGCCTTCTTGAGCATCTGTTCAATATAGAAAATAACAGAAAATAATTAAACAATATTACTGAACAAAAAGTTACTGAACTAGAATAACTAGTGATTGCAGAGCATTGTTTCCTATCAAAATTCCTACTGAAAGCAAGTACTTGGTTTAGAAATCCGGATAGAAGTCAGTTTCTTTCAAGACTAGTGTAGATGTTAATAATTCTGCAGCTTTATACATCTAGGTAAATAGTAACTTTTTGTTTGAGAGATTTATGGATCCAAATATAAATACTCCTTAGACTGCAGTCTTACCTCTTTTCTTGCCAATTCCTTTCTGATTCCATTAAATTTATTGGAATATTCCTGAATATTGTAAGATAAGCAAGAGAGAGGCAGAAGCATGTAAAGAAAGAGGTAAACAAACTTTAACAGAAGTAAAAAATAGGAAGGAATATATTTATTTTCAAGTCTAGTTAATTTATTGTCATTCATTGAAAAATGATTACTTGTGGCCATCCAGAATAAGCAGTATACCTAGCAACCGGTAAATAAAAAATTCTTCAAAAGTGTTTATAATTTTGCAAATACAGATCCAATAGATTTTCAGTAGCACTTTTGTTTCTAAATTACAAACTTTGCTTTGAGCAAGATACAATACCAAGGATGCTGGTTTTTAGTTGATTAATTGCTAAATGGGAAGAGTTCAATATATGAGGACTGGAGATATTAGACAATTAAGATAAAAACCCCATCTAAGTAAATCATAAGACCACCCCACAACAGGAAAGAAAGAGCAGAGATTTTTCATCATGAAAATGTATCTGTATTTTCCTTGCATGTTTCTTCCCTTCTTTTCTTTCTATTAATGTACATCCAGTTTTCATTCTTTCATTTCCTGTTAGTTCTCCTCAAAAGAATTTGGCTACTTTGAGGACTGTCTTTACTCAGAAAATTATTGGATTCAGTTCGCTCATGCATGTATTATTTACCTGAACATCTGAGAGAGAAGAGGGTGTAAGTTTATATTTCTGCCAAGTATTAACTTTAAATGATAGCACAAACAAAAGTTTGTTGTTGGAGCACTCACTTTCAGCATAGCAGCTTACCACTTACTACAGATCAGTAGCAAGCTGGCACCGAACTACTTTCATGGATTCATTTAGGTTGGAAAAGATGTTTAAGACCACTGAGTCCAACCATAACTTTCAACTGACATAATTTTGTACAGTATTTTGCCACGGCTTTGTGCAGCAGATAGCGAATCAAGTATTTTAAGTGTGCCAGTCATATCAGGGTGTCAACTAGAAGGGGGTATGAATTACAAATTTTTACTTGCTTCACATATGATTATGATCCAAATATGATCCAAAGAGCTGAAAAGAAATGTTCTCCAAATTTTAAGTTTGCAAACAAAAAGGAGGAAAAACACTTGGAAGGGAAATAATTTATTTTCTTTCTAAAATTTCCCACGGTTTGGGTTAGTGGAGTAATTGCAGCCCTCTTGACTACATTTTGGAAACAGATTTAGATCTTTCAATTCTCAAAGCTTTATTATTTGTGGAAGAGAAAGCCTCATGCCTCTCGGTTACCCAAGTTTATTTCAAAACACTTGCCTGAAGATAAAAAATGAGATCTTCAAAGAGATATTTTCCTTTTTTTCTGTAAGTACTTTAAATGACAAGGAAAAAAGCCCAATGGTTTGGTAAAACATTGGTGAATAAAACTATACATACATACATATATATATATATATATATATATAAAAAATATGATTTATGACAAGACAACAGAGGATGATATTCTTCACACACTGGTATATGCGCTAATTGGTAAATAATTGCAATACTTTGCTCTATATGTTTAAGTGAAAGAACAAGTATTCATGCTTATTCTATTTCTTTATCAAAATGAAGAGCTGTGTTGAGTTTTACAGCTACTAACTTTTACCCAAAAGTCAATAGAAATAGTCTTCCTTCATTCAACAGATAAGCATGCATCATGATCTCCTAACCCCTACTGGATTATGCTTTGTAAAAATGCAAGCTTACAGAAATGTGCCTTTGAAAGACTACGCTAACATAAGTTTCTGGTGCAGCATTCTCTGATTTAGAAGCCAAATATCATTATCAAATACAAATACTTCCATTATAAATGTAACTGACATTTGATAGTGCTAGCCCTCAGTTTGCCCTTAACAACAGCTGATGGCTAGAACACAGATTGCTTTGTTGGGGAGTTAGGTGCTGTGGGTCTAATGTACAGTAAGACTGAAGAATAAAAAAAAGCTTCCAATCTGACCCACCAGTTATTAAACTGGTGAATACTGGCATCAGTCCTACTGTCTTGGAAGACAAGCTGTTAAAGATTACTTGAGTTCCAAAGCTGACAGTAAGTACTATTTGCTTAAACACCTCCTGTTAAGCACTGTGTAAACACATTGTACTGAAGGATCTGGTAGTGAGCCTCCTTACTTACCCTGTATGAATGGTGTAACAGGAAAAAGCACAGAACAGTAACAGAAAAACCTTAGAGCTAATATAACATTGTTAACTGCCTGAGTATCATTAGTACAATAGTTTTCCTTGTTGATGGAAGTAAATCAAAGACAACAGGACTGAAAAGCCAGTAATGGTAAAGAACAGTGGACTATATCTACTAAATCAGTTGAAAATTATGGAAAAGCAAAGATGGGAACAAGCATCAAAGGCAGTGTCTGAAGGAACAAAGTAGTAGCAACAGAAAGATTTTGGTGAAGGTGGTTTTCCTCCAGATTTGAGCCCTTCCACAGCAACACTATTTCCTCTATCTTCCTTCATTTATTTGTCCTTCATTCAGTACCTTTGTCTCCTCCCCCTAGTGGGCAGGTGTCTTTGTGTGCTGTGGTTGGTTGTCCACTCTGCCACAAACAGTATGCCAAACAAAATTTAGATCCAAAGTTTTAACAGCAAACACATTCAGTACAAGCACAGCCATGTATCTTTAGGTAGAAAACTTCTACTACGTATAAAATAGAAAGTAATGTAAGAGTAGCGTACAGTGGTAGATTATGTAATTACTTTGTGGAGAAATACAAACATACATAAATTGCACACATACATGTGTGTATATATATAAATATGGAAGTGAGAGGAGAAAGTGGCAAAGGCATTCGAAGAATACTTGCAGAAGAGACTTGATGATGATAATACAGCTGCAAAACTGGTAACTAGGATCAGTAGTTCCTAAATAGAAGGGAGAGGCATAGGTACTGGCACAACACCCAATTTCATGTGTGGCTAACGTTATCACTCTTATAAGGTATGTTCATTCCTTATTTACTCCCCTAATCATCAAATATTTTCAAAAATCAACTACAATATGAATTAGCATATGGTTCTTTCATTCTGCCATCACTTATGGACTTACTCTGAGCTGTTAAATGCCACAAAGTGCAGCCAAGCCACAAGACTTAATGCACTCAGTTATCCAGGAAAACTCCACATCTATGTGCAGACAGGCTGAGAGATATGGGTGTCTTATATGACCATTTCAGCCCAGTTAAGTGGCTCCAAATAAGGAGCTCCCAACTAACTAATCAACAGATCTGCATTATTAGAGAGCATTTATGCTGCATAGGAACTAAGGTAACTATGTCAATGGCCAGACTAGAATTATCATTTGATCTGAATTAAATCTGAGCTAATAGCGTTTTCCTCAGGGCCAAGCTGCACTCCAGACACAGAATCTATTTCTAAAAGTAAAAGCTACCCTTGTGCAGCTGTCACCTCTATGATAAGAAGGATCAATTTGCTCATGTGGACATAGTCACGGTTTACTGGGTGTCCTTCACTCTAGTGCATTTCAGAAATGCCAAACAGTGAAACTGATTATGTCCTCTAAAACTTGATCTTCAGAAGTGAGATATTTAATAATGCTACTAATCAGAGTTACAGCAAAACTGTGCACTTCAAAGAAGACAGAGCAGATAACAGCTTTGGAGATGAAGTCATACACGACATGTAGTTCAAACTACACAAGATATTTATAGCTGGTCCTATTTCTGCAGTTCTGTCCTCCTCAAGTTTCTTATTAAACCAAGAATCCCCATTTTTTTCCCAATTTAAGTTGCTCCGTTTCCAGATTTTAACTAATTTCATTTGAAGCCTCTGTCCTGCCAGTGAAATCTGCTTTAGGAGTTCAGTCGCTGTCCTTTCTGTAATGTAGGGTCATATTAATATGCAGTGCACTACAATGGTACTTCATACTAGTGCAGAAGTTGGTATTTACTTTTAAAAAACAACTGGAATAGCCTGGAACTCAGAATGAAACTTAAGATTATGCTTAAAATAAAAACCACCTTGATATTTCACACAAGTATTTCTACCCGATCTTTACGAATCTGTATCCTGGAATCTCCTGAATGTATGCTTTTTAGATACAGCATTGGCTTCAAGTAATTAAAAAGGAATTTAAGCTGCAACTTCTTACCTGAACCCTTATTCTTTATTTTTAAACAATTCATCTTATAGTAGATAAAGCACATATGGCTTGACTAAAAACTTTGCTTACTTAGTTGGTGTATCTTAAATTCTGTGCAGTATTTTAATCTACTAATCGGATGACTACAAAAAAATTCCAGCTCGCCTTGATAACACAGAAAAGCTACATTTACTTGCACACTAGTTGTAAAAACACAGCCAGCAACACTGAACAGACAAAAGGAGAGAAGTAGATAGAGTACATAAGGCTAACCTTTGACAAGCCACTTACCACAGATGCACCCCTGCCAGTTTGTGTACTACCAAGCCAAGGCAAATTGATAGGTGTGCCGGGATTACTATGAGTATAAGGAGTGGTTCCCTGAACATTTACCAGATCATCACGAGCATGTATAACTAAGAAATCATCAGCCCTATAAATAAAACAACATTGTAAGTTAGATTCCAAACAACATCATTAAATACTGTGCTTTGTTACACTGATTTATACACAGTCAAGCTGTGATATTGGAAACATAGAAGGTATACCCTTTATTTTCTACTTCCACATCATCATCAACCCAGGTATAGATTTGTGTAGCTAAAATCGCAGAAACATCTAACTCTTGAATGTCATGACTCGATGCTATTGCAATGCAGTTCCGATTTGCCTGAAAAAAGGTAACACATACAAAAGCATATACAAAAGGAATACTGAAAAAAGTGCATTTTAAATTTTTTTTCTGGTTATGGTACAATTATTCACAAGCACATACACTCAATCAATTTATAGATTTGTAGAAATACATGTTTGAGTTTTCTATATGTAAACTGTCTAAACTTGACATTTCCCTTAAAAAAGTTTATTTGCATCTGGGATAGCATCACACACTATTTCTATTTTATACTTTCCTCAAGCAGCTCTAGTTTCTCCTTGCTTTCCTCAGAGGATAAACAAGAGGTAACTATACTACAGTCTTACAACCAAGCTCCCCTCCTCCACTTCTTAAGGCTTAAACGGCTAAACAGGATAAGAAAAGATGATTTCCTGGTTGTCTTTGACGAAGAAGGAAAAATACTCTGACACACAAGCTTAAAGAAATAGTAGGGTTGACTCACCCTTCCCTCAATCCATCTGACAATAGAAAAAAAGACAATTTGTAGTAGAACTGTTTAATTATCAAAAGATAATTGTGAAGTGCTTTAGAGAAGGGAGCGCTAAGAGTTCAAGCTGTAGCAGGATGTCTTGTGAAGGGTATTTCACCCATTCACAACAGGACTACCACCTGTTTATCTGGAAGTACAACACAATTAGATGATCCCACCTCCTTTATACTCACCTTATTGACTGCAAAAGCAGTAATGATATCAGACTCTTTATGGATTATTCTTGCCTTGCCTCCTGGGTACCCCAAATCTGCTTCTATCTGTATTTAAAAAGTAAAGCATATTTAAATGCAAACTTCTATGCAACACTGCTTTTTACTGGAAGTACAGAGAGCAAACACCGAATCTTATGATATTTCATGTATTTTTTCTTTATTTTAATTCTAAGAAAATATTCCAAATAACACCTGTAATAATTACAGTAAACTTGTTTCATATGTAATAATCTAGCTTCCCACTGTCATGTTGGGATTACCACAGCAACACAGAAAGTGTAATTTGTCACAGAGGTCACAGTACTGTGTTCATTCTCAAGTTTTTCAGGGATGCTGAAAACCAGCAAGGCTACATGCACACTTTGGAGGTGTTGATAAAATAATGAATCTGGATGTTTTGTTCTTAAAAAAAAATTTGCTAAGTCTTTTCACATTCTCAGCAAACACTTTGCCACTGAAACTGATGAAATAGTCCAAAAGAACATGTAGAAGAGATCCTGAGCAGGAAAATACATTTGAACTCTTTCAGCTTATCCATTCACCATTTTCCACAATTAAATAAATCTGGAATCCTGCACATTCCAGTACCACAAACTTTTTACTATCACATTTTCTTTCTTTTTTCCTTAATGCCATCTGATGTTGTATTTGAATCTTGTCTACCTTTTTGTATTTTAGAAAAGCATCTAAGTACATGCGAGCACACAACAAAATTCTGAACTGTACCAGCACTGTAGCCCTCCTATTGAAAACTAAAGAGCTCAGCATTGCAAGTATTAAACTGACATATTGCAGACTCCAGTCTGTTGTAGTCACAAATAATAACCAGTAAAATAACAGTCAGCAAGAAAAACGTTGTTGCCAAAGAAATGGTGACATAACTTAAAACTGAGTTACAAATGTAAAATTTTACATATTTTCTTCAAAACACGAAGTATTCTTCCAGAAGTACTGTTTCCCAGCCTCTCCCCTTCAATTTCTTAATTCTCTAGTCTTCCAGAGATTTACACAGGGATATTTTAGTTGAAAAACAGTAAGATAGCGCTGTCAAAGAACAGCAAATAGTCTTTTTCAAACTCTGGAAAAAGGTCTGTAGCTGTTATATACCACGAAGTAGAATAACTGCACAAAACTGCAGTGACAAATAGATACAAAACCACTATCTGTGTTGTGTGGTGAACAAACCCACATGGAAGATTATTTTTTCCCCAATCAGTTCCAATTACCTACTTGCTAATACAGCTTTATTGCATAATTAATAACAAGGTAGCCCAAGGACATCACAGGGTGTTCTAATTTCTGTCTTCTCACTAGTTTTGTAAAAGAGAGCCTGAAGATTACAGTATTTGTTTGTATTTCTAAGCATAGTATTATACCTTTTTAGTCTCTCATACCAATCCTTCAAGAAAGTCACTATAAAGTTGTTATATGGCTTCATTTGTCACCACCTAAGACTCAGCAAAAATTTTTGATAGCAAACTAGTATTATGCTAACAAACCGCTCTAACTTTAGGTAACCATCTTTACTTATAGGCAACTATTCCAGCCATCTCATACTAGTGAAAGGTCCTGAGCATACTATGTTCCCATCGTACTACTGAATTTTTGTCATTCGGGCAAATCTCAATCTCAGCTCTTCACTTGGCATAGCTATAGAATTTGATAATACATATTGTTCTTACAGAGTTACTTAATCGAGCCTTCTAAAAGACATCTCATTTCAGATAGGCTCTATAACAAGACTAGTTTAACTCAATTTCTTGCAAAATTGAATTTTTAGGTTTATTTCTTATGCCAGCAAACATATTTTTAAGGGAGGTCAGCACTATTTCAAAAAGGAAATAGGTCTAATTAATTGAGCATTACTATTGTGTACCTTATTGATGATGGGCTCCTCCACCACAGAATTTTTCATGGTTTCATTGTGTTCCTCTAATGACTTCACCAAGGAAAGAACAACCACAGAACAAAGAGTAAAGATAAGACATAACACGCAAGGTATCAAGGAAATCCTTAATTCCTTGTTGTTTACCCCAACACAGAACAACTGAAACACAGCACCATGTTTGCACACATGCACATACGTATTTTATGTAGTAACAGTAATTATGAAATTCTAAACTCTATATTCAGTACAGAAGACACTGATCTACCTATTTTGTAGTGTAACAGTATCTTGTCCATCTTAAAAGTAAAATTTCTTGGAAAATAAGTGATCTTCACTGACATTTTATCGGTAACAACAGGATATAAATAAAACCAACACACCTATGCTGTGTAAGGCTGTTAATGAGCCTACTTGGAAACATATAAAGCACATCTAAAATACTCCGAAATATCTTCCCATACAGAATAGCAACATGACTGCTTTAACATAATACATGATCAGAAATGGTGCATCTTCAAAGGACAAGACAAAAGGAACAATTCTGCTTTTAACCGCAGTCTATAGTGAACACAATTAGCCACAAGTACTCAAACAAGCTAATATTCTAATCGTGACAGGACAAAGATTAGCTCATACAGAACTCTTTGCTGCCATGGATTTATTAGTCATGAATATTATTTGTCTCCTGCACATTTAATTTGTTTGGATCTGCTTCTTCTTCCTATGTTTTGGCTACTTCATAGTTTTTTGATAATACAACTGATTCTTTCAAATTATTGGGAATAGAGATGAGTAAGAAAGAAAAAGAGCAACTGAAGAGGGAGAAAAAATACCCCAAAACTCCATTACAGAACAGCAACTTTAAAACATTTAACTGAATCTGGAACCCGGAATCCAGCTAGACAATGGGACAAGTTATCAGGGACAGAAATATTAACTGTCGTATGACCATTTTTCTTATTAAAATTGAATCATAACATTATAGAAAACAGTGGATAAACCCAGGATAACTACGGTAGAGATAAACTCAAACTTTAAGAACTTTGACTGATTAGGTTACTGCTTTTAATCTTCAAAATTTTAAAGTTTGCCATTCTTTTGAGGCAGCTTTCATACTGATCTTAAAGAGGCTGACTATAGCTAAGCATTCTTAGTTGTCAGTCTGTACTGAAAGACTGACTATTTTTGTTTTTAATGAAACAATGGACAAAAATCTTTAATATGAAATAGAGTGATAGCCAAGTATATTATCTACTCACACTCTAGGAAGGGAATAAGCCAGCCAAATAACTTAAGTTATAGCTCATATATTGACCAGCAACATTTTATGCATTTTATGTACCATACCAACCTCATTTAGGGATCGCTTCTTTGTAAAAATATTTCTGATAAAGGTTTCCTGAACTTCTTCCTGTTTAACCAAATACTGCCAGAGCCTCTTCACAGACAGTGCAAAATGACTGTTAGACCTGCAGAACAAAGTTAAAATAAGTATTTGCAGCATGCTCATACTTCTAAAACACTGCAATATCTCAGATTCTATTCAAACTACAGTCAGAATAAATGCTGAAGCAAAACTACAGCGCTCTAAACACTGTACAAGACCTATTTGGAAGCATTCTGGTACCATCTTCCTGACAAACCTACATGTGAGAGGAGATGCAAAAGGAAGAAGGAAAAGAACATGTAGCATTTTCACCTCCTATTTTGGTACAAGTGAGAAAAGTCTATTTAAGAGAACACACAATAAGGTCAACATACAGATTATTTATTAGTCCACCTCATCCTTTATAACATGGAACATTTCTGTTTGTTGCTAATGATTACTACTATCACAGGGAAAATGAATGACTAACACTTCCTGCTATGAACACAGCAGCTGTGTAACATCTCTGAAACAACCATGACTTTTCAGTAACAAAACTGGAAGGACTGTAGAATCAGATCAGACTTCAAATGTTTATGCTTATTCCTAGAAACTGTATGCTCAAGCAAAACTTGTAAATACAAATATAGCTGCTTATGGCAGGCCAAAAACCATCAAACCCTGAGTCACTTTAAATCATAATTTAAAAATAATGCCAGGCAGTAGATACATGTTAAGCTGTTCCTTTTAATCAAGTTACTAAACCTAAGTGTGACAATTGTGAGTTATTTACAATAAAAAGGGAGAATTCCTGTTGATTCTGCAACCACAGGTGATAGTAAGATTAAAAAGGCAGAAAGTTATTTTAAAAGTAACATTTTAAGTAACTGAGCACACTTTTCTGGCTGAACATGCAATTACGTGGACTCAAAAATATGCAAATACTATAAATAGTAAATATTTCCTCTCTGATTTTAGGAAAAGATACTGATAAAAACATAATTTTATTCCCTCCAAAGCTGTGGCAATTATTTAATTCACTATCACTCATCCTTAATTATCTCTCAGGGTATATTTGTTACTCTTTATTTTATTGTCAACCATAGTTTTTCCACAGAGATATGCAAAACCTGGATGCTAAACTTCAATAGAAGAACTTAAAATTAGGAACTTCTGATTGTTTTTCTTGATCTTGCTTTGGACCAGAGATGCACGAGTTCTGATGCATATCCACAACTTCACAATGGATTAGAGCAAATCTAGAAACTGGCATTATATAGTTATTAAAGTTATGGTCTATCACATGCACTAACAACATAATGCTTGATGTATATTAAAGATATTATAGTCAGTGTTTACAGAAATTAGACTCACCTGAATGGAGTGTTTGTAGGCTCAAGTAAAGTTTTATGGCGAAGCAATGCAGGACCAGCAGCTAGGACATCTTCAGAAGCATGAACTGAAATATAATGTTGAGGTGGACCCCCATACAGCTCAAGACGTCGCAGAAGAACTTGTTCCCAGCGCTGTAGTGTTTTCAAAACCGCGTGGCATAACGGGGAGCTAACTGGAAGCTCTAGAAATACAAGTAAACAACAATAAAAAAATTTCCTTCTCCATTATAACCTTGACGAAGATAATTCCACAGTCTAAGCCTGACGTATATTTCAAATATTTCCAAAAGTAAGCTTTATTCAAACCTCAACTTGGTATTTGCAAGTATAAAAAGATTAAATGCTTTGTGCTATCATTGCTAAATACAGGAACAGACATCTCCAATGCTGACAGAAATGAAGTATCATGGAACAGATCATCCTGGAAGCTATGTCAAGGCAGATGGATGACTGCACTGGTGAGCAAGGGAAGAGCAACTGACATCCTCTGCTTTTGACTTCTGCAAGGCCTTTGACATGGTCCCACACAACATCCTTATTGGAGTGATAAGGATTTGATGGATGGACTACTCAATGGATAAGGAATTGACTGAATGACTGCATCCAAAGAGCTGCAGTCAACGGCTTAATGTTCAAATGACGATCATTAACAAGTGGTGTCCCTTAGGGGTGCATATTGGGATTGGTACTGTTCAGTATTTTTTATAATGCCATAGACAGCTGTAGTTAACGCACCCTCAGTTTGCAGATAATACAAGATGAGTGGTGTAGTTGATTTGCTAGAAGGAAGAGATGCCATCCAGAAGGGCCTTGACAAGTTTGAGAAGTGGGCCCATGTGAACCTCATGAAGTTCAACAAGGACAAGTACAAGGTCCTGCACAGGAGTCAGGGCAGGTACCGGTACCAAGACAGACTCAGAGAAGAATGGATTGAGAGCAGCAGGAGAAGCACTTGGGGATACCAGTGGATGAAAAAGTGGACACGAGCCAGCAACATGTGCCTGCAGCCCAGAAAGCCAACTGCATCCTGTGCTGCATCAAAAGAAGTGTTGCCAGCAGGGCAAGGGAGCCAATCTGCCTCCTCTAACTCATTCTCACAATACCCTACCTGGAGTGGGGCCGCATCCAGCTCTGAGGCTTCCAGTACAAGGAAGATATGGACCTACTGGAGTGGGTCCAGAGGAGGACCACAAAAACAGTCAGATGGCTGGAACATCATGAAATGAAGCTGAGGGAGTTGGGATTGTTCAGCCTGGAGAAGAGAAGGCTCCAGGAAGACTATATGGTAGCCTTTCAATACCTTCAAGGGGACTTAGAAAGATGAAGAAAGATGTTTTACCAAGGCCTGTAGGGACAGGACAAGGAGTAATAGTTTTAAACTAAAAGAGAGTAGATTTAGATAAGATATAAAGGAGACATTCTTTACGAAGAAAGTGGTAAGGCAGTGGAACAGGTTGCCAGAAAAGCTGTAGATGCTCCATCTCTGCAAGTGTTCAAGGTCAGGTTGGATAGGGCTCTGAGCAACACGATTTAGTAAAACGTGTCCCTAGCCACAACGGGGGGTTGGACTAGACCACCTTTAAAAGGTCCCTTCCAACACAAACCATCCCATGATTCTATGGTGCTATGAAACAACAAGTAGGAATGAGGTAACGTGAATTACAAAAAACTATAGGGTTTCCACCAAGAAATAAATATTGTAAACATTCTTGTATGACTAAGAGGCAAAGAAAAAACTAGGTATGTAGAGACTTCTGCTAACTACTGTGCACAGCTTCTCACCCACTCATCTTACCCATCCATCATGTTATTTCATAAATATACCTGTATGATAAACAGGATCAGAACAATTATCCCAGATTATGGAAAAGTTAAGAACTGAAAATAAAGCTACAACATATATATTATTGAACACATTACTGATTTTAAATGTGGTTATTAAGTATGAAAAGGCAATTCTGCTGCTTATTACCTGAAAGATCATGTCCAGCCAAAGGGTAGAAAATCTTCAAATTGTGAAGTACCAGCTGAACCATTGCCAATCTCATCAGTGACCAACTAACAAGAAAGCACTAGTAAGTCATTTACTAATAGGAAAATTAATTTTTCTCACTTATTCACAATTAGGATTTAAATTAAGAGCTTTAAATCCTCATTATAAACTGCTGAAAACTACAAACAGTATTTTAGAATACTATAGATACTTCGAATTCACGGCACTATACCATTTATTAATAAAATAAATAAAATAATCATTGTGAAAAATTAACTACTAAGTCTAGATAATGCACTGCCATGAAATATCAAGTAACTACTGTATTAGCTCAAAAGTAAAAGGCCAGAAATGCAAGTCTAGCCATTGCAGAACATCATGCATTCTAAAAAGTTACTTACCTGTATGAATTTGAATTAGAATGTTCTTGATTATCTGAATTTGATGCAAACACATCTCCATCAGTATCATCATCATCGCCACTTTCCTGACTCTCTTCTGAATCATATTCCACTCCACTTTGCGATGGAAGAAAAGGCTAAAAATTTAAACAATATTCCTTGAGCACCTTCTACCCAACATTTAGTTTTAAAATATCTTTAAAAAAATACATCATTATAATATTTTTTATTAAAAAGCAGGCATATCATCCTACTCAATTTAGTAATATTTTGAGTTTGTACCTCATGAAAAGGGTAACTGTCCATAAGCACTGCATACTTTAACAGCTTAGCTATTTTTTATATTACTCAAAGTTCTAATGCTGAAACTGAAAATACTAACAATTTTCCAATTCTTATTTTGCTTTACTTTCGCATATCAAACCACACGTAGGACACACAAGCTTGTTATTTGTCAGACAAAAGCCAAAACCACCAGTGTATTTTCTCTCTAGTTCTTCCAAGGGCTCAGGGGACTAAAGAACAAGAAAAGCCTTCCCCTGCCTACAGAGTTCAATACTTATCAAAAGCCCACTATCAGTACCCCATTGTGTTATTTAGTATTTGAAATTCCTTTTTTGTCCTTGCTCCTAAAATATTGCTTACATCTTTATTTTGTTGATATGGCTAATCTTTGATATAGAAAAGTGCCATACAACTCCATATAACAATGGATCTTTCTACAAAGAAATATCTGCCACAAGAGACTTGACAGAAGGCAACATAATTTGCTTTCTAGTAAGTACACATGTTCATTTCACCCATCTGAAATACACGATAAAAGGTCCTCATATTTCATTGTTCATCTAAATAGCTGATCCATAATTACCTATACATTTGTACTCTGCAACTGTAAAAAGTGACATTTTTTTGTTCACATTATTACCTGAAAACAAATTAATTTTATAACAACACTTTTAAAGAAAGCTGTTTCAAAAATACCAACAGGTAGTGTTTTAGAAAAAGGCTGAATCTGAGTAATACAAACAGGCAGCTTCTATCACACATCTAAATCAATACCTAGAATAAAGACTAAGAAGAAAAAAAAATTACCATTTGAGAAGTGATAGAAGATATTTAACTGTCATAATAGCAAAAACATACCTTCGCAATGAAATAATCCCAGATGCTAAGCTCAGGAGGAATAAATCTTTCTTTGTCAGATTCTTGGTCTAACAATGGCAACACAGGCAACTGAGAACTCTCTTTTGGAGAGGTTTTTGATGAAAGCCTGTAATGTTTTTGCTGTTTCTCTCCATCATCTACAGAGGAAAAAATACAGTATGCTGTTTTAAATTGTCTGCTCCATCTCCCTACCTGCTTTTAACAACAGGATTTATAAGAGAAAGTAAAAATTTACTTTATTACAAGTTTTCAGAATTTTATCTTAATATTTCTGTTGCAAGTAAGCATACAGAATGTTAATCCTCAAACATCATCGAATGATTAGGGTTGGAAGGGACCTTCAAAGGTCATTCCGTCCAACCCCCCCCGCAAGAAGCAGGGACATCTCCAACCAGATCAGTTTGGTCACAGCATCATCCAACCTGGCCTTGAATGTTTACAGGAATGGGGCATCAACCACCTCTCTGGGCAACCTGTTCCAGTGTTCCACAACCCTCACTGTAAAAATTTCTTCCTAATATCTAATCTAAATCTACCTCCCTCTAATTTTAAAACCATTACCCCTTGTCCTATCACAACAGGCCCTACTAAGCCGTCTCCCCCCATCTTTCCTGTAGGCCCCCTTGAGGTACTGGAAGACCGCTATCAGGTCTCCCTGGAGCCTCCTCTATACAAAAGTAATACATAACCAGAACTGCAGGAGGTGAAAACCTTCAGCACAAATAATACAGAATAGTAGAGTACACCCACAAATGCATTAGAAGCTCTATTCCTACAACAAAGATAACAAATATTGTTGCTCAAGCATCACTACTGCAAACCTAAATTACTTTAATAAAAAACAAGTATAATGAGTATTCAGTAGTGCTTAATACAAGCCAAGTCTTGTCCTTCTGAAAATGCAGTGCAAATATCTAAGCTTGCCATTCCTTCTCCAAGTTTTAACTCTGAGTCTCCTTCCAAACGAGGTCTGTAGTCTTTTCAAAATAGTATAGTTCTTATAAATCCGTATGTCCTTACAATATATTTCCCCAGCAAATATAAAAGATCCCATTTTAACTAATACAATCCAATATACAGGTTATCAAACAGGGAAGGACTAATAATTGTAATAAAACTCTAACTCCTAGCAGTTGACGGGTGCCCTCACTTCTGTCAAAATTTACTTTTTTTCCCAGAGTAAAAGTGTCTATGAGGGATTTACTTATGTTACATGTTGATGATTACAGTATTCAAGAAAACAGCTTATCCAAGCTGTTAGAACTGTCTAAATTAAGCTATATCACACATGAATGAACAAGTCTTATTTCAGATCCCTTATTTTCTTGTTAATTGAAAAGTATCAACTTCACAAATATGGAAAAAGTAATGGCTTCTTAAAGAGACTCACACAACCATCTGATAACCTGAAACCATTCTGGTTCTTGGCAGGTGAATTTTACTTCAATACACCTCTTCTCTTATTGGAGGAGAAACATTATCTATTTCACTGTCCCTGAGCAGTAAGTTAGTGTTCTCACTGTCCAAAATACTTCTCAAGTAGACAGGATGACGGAGAAAGGGAATTGTATGTGAAGAACTGATACAACATGACGGCCTTCATTGATCTTCCATTAGAGGCAAAATGGACTTGAATCCATTTCCTACTTGACTATAAAATTTGGTTTTCATTTTCAAGTAGATACATGTAATGCATGGAGATTAGTTTCTATAGTGAAACAATTGAACGGGTTCAAGACTTAGACAAAACAAAAGAAAGCTAAAACATCAAGGTAAAAAGGGAGTCAATTTTTTGAACTGCCTTTTGAAGTCACTAGAACTTTGAACATCTATTTAACCAAGGACTGAACATTTACTTTTTTCTTAAGCATTTCAAAATCTCCCTTTTCCAGTTAAGGTTTGGAAATGATGACATCACCCAAAGGAATCACAGAACACACTTGAGTTCCACCCCACACTACTTCATTTATTTTTAAGTGGGGAAAAAAAAAACAAAACAAAACAAAACCCAACACCACCAATAAAAACCCCACAGCTGGGGAAGACTGTAGAAAAACATTTTGGTTGCTTCTTGTTTAATTAAATGAGCTTTTTGTTTTGCATAGAGAAATAATGAGACCAGGCAGCTAATCATAAGAGATCTCATCTAAAAACCTCTTAAGTAAAAGGAAATATAGGTTGTCTTATGACTTAAGACTGCTTGATGTAACAGCAATAATAACTAAGCTCCAAAAAAGCAAATCTGCAGGCTAAAAGAGCTGACCTGGAGATTAGATATCACTATCACTGAGTTCACGCATCGATATGTTGGGTCAGACTGGTTGCAAGGATGAATTAACATGAACATCAAAAATGCAAATGGGTGCTTTATTAACTTTCCTTATTTCCTTCTGCTACCAAGGGCCCACAAAACTTCCACTGAAGCTTCTGAAATTGTTTCTCCCGTTAATAACGCTGGGGATGGCACAAAAAGAGCTAGCATCCCTACGCATGCCTGGAGTGAAGTACTATAAAGAAGTATTTCCTATTTCCTTTTTTTTTTTTGTTTACATATCTTTTCCACAGATTTTTGAGTCTTGACAGATGCTTGACATACTATTTCCTTCAAAACTCTTATGGGTACATCAATCCCTTGAAAATAGAAGGTCTAACACTCTGAGCAAAAGAAAAACAGCGCTCCTTTAAAAACAAGTACATTTCACAAGTAAGTCTTACACACTCTTAACACCAAGTGAGCCAACTAAACCCTGAGGGAGGGAAGATTTCCAATGATTTTAAACAAAAAAAAAATAACAACATTTGGGGTTTTTTTTATACCTCACAGCTATGATTTTTTTTTTTTTTTTTCAAATGGGCAAATTCTCTGTATTTACACTGGCTGATGGATTTCTTTCGTAATTCCTGGTCATTTTTGGATTAGAGGAAAAAAAAAAAATTTCAAACGATTTTCAAAAACATTTTTGACCATGTATGAAGACGAATATTACCACTACAAGCAGCTGAACTATAAAATAATTTATGTATAGAATCTAATAAAAGCTGAAGACAACATCTTATCTTTCATCTTGAAACTGGAATATTTTAACAGTCTGTGTTGCACTACTATACTGTATCATAATTTTTTTTTTTTCCTGTGAGGAATATTATTTGAAATCCACTTACCTGTACTAAAAGTTGCAAATATAATAGCTGCAGTACAACGCATTTTCATTTAATTATTTAAAGCTCATCAGCTAAGAAAGAGCATGCACATGCATCACTGTATGAATTTTTAGCAATTGCTTAAAAACAAAAAAAAAAAAAGAAATTCACTAGGCATGAAATAAGGAGCAAGTGTTGCATGGTACAGAAAAAAAGCAAGTATATGCTTGAATTCAAGCAGAATTCAAAAAGCAAATGCTTTACTTTAAAACTACTTTTTTTTTTCCATTCTGTTGGATCATTCTTTGTACTGTTAAGAATGCTACAGCCTAGCCACTGGAGAAAAAAAAAAATAGTATTTAAGGCAAATGAAAGCACAACTATCTATGTGGTTTGAAATACATACTACTAATGTAAACTTTTTTTTTTAATTCTAAAAATCTTGAAATTTAAATTATACTAACAACTTCATTACAAATCTGACTTTGTCATTTGAAATTTCAAACCACTAATTACATTCACTTTCAAATTTCTCACATATTTCTAGTTAAAACTTTTAAATCTGTTTTACATTCAAAACATCTATCTTTGGTGCTATTTTACTTATAAGACAAATGTAAGAGTTATGTTATTTTCCAAGAATATTGGAATATTTCAGACAAGGAAAATGATTCTATTTCTGCTAAGATCTAACATAAGCAATGATTATTCTAAAGATCCGTTGCCCACGTCACCTCGCTTCCACCTTCCCAGGAAGAGCTAAAAGGCATATCTCTTTCAATTTCCCAAAAAATTAAAATGGAAGTCAGAGTTAGTGCTTTATTGAAGACTGTATGTAGGCATGAAGCATCAACATCCCAACACTCTATGAAAAACGCAAATGTTCATTAACACATATAAAATTATTAAGTCCTCCTCTTAAAAAGCATCATCCTTGATTGTAGACATCATCAAATATCAGCACTGTGAAGCCCAGAACAGAGTGGCATGACATAGACATGACAAAGAAATACTGATTTTGAATCACACCTCAAATAATTTTAGTAAGTGTAAAGCCCTGGACATATTTCTGTAACTCTTTGGGAAACTATGAAAGCTAACTAGAACAGCAGCCTGGTGAAAGTCTACACTGCTGGACACTTTGACTTCAAATCTAAAAAGAATTTGCATCTTGCAAGGTTACAAATCCTGAACTTTTCAGCATGATATTCTGCCTACTTATGGGCAATAGCTTGTGCATCTAAGGTGATGAATTTAATGAATCAGCACTCAACATTCGCAAATGCAATTAAGTTCCATAAGCTGCAGTTTTATTACTATATGGACACAAGACTGTAAATTCTTTGTTGTATTTATGTGCCATTTAATGAGTAGTGATTCACTGAAAAGCTCAAGGCAAGAATATATCAAACTCTCAGATGTTTCTAAGACATTATATAAATTGTGGGCATGTCAATAAACAGGGAATGGAAATATCTCAAAAAACTAGATAAGCACAGTGAAATACTTGTTGGCATACACAAATTTTGTTGACATTTCCTGTTCTGACCATCTAAAGCTTCTTCTACTGAGCCAAATAACTCCATCATTCACAGTGAAAACACTTCAAGTCAAACGTCTAATCTGTTTTAATGGCTAACTTAAAGAAGAATAAGAGAGTAAGAGTGATAAGACAAAGATGTTAATATAGAATAGAAAGGCCACACAAGTAATGAAGTACTCAGTACTCTGAAGTACCATAAAAAAAGAAGGCCAACATTGCAGTCTCTAATTCTGAGCTGGAATTCAAGGGAATTATTTTCACGTAGATGTCAAAGTTTTCATTACTAAGAGTATCACAGGGAATTCTGTAATAAAAAGGAGAAGTTTGACATAGCTGTTGTAGTCCTTACACAAGCTGGAAGGCTTTAAAACTTGAGGAATCTGTACACTTTTATCTATTTGAGATTAAGTCACTCCTGGAGATAAAGTCTAAATATGAAGACAACAGTAAAATTATTGTTTCTGATTTGCTGGTGAAATTGAGTTGCAGAAATACAGCACTGCTGGATCTAGTCCAAACCAGAAAGCTTCCAGTCCAAAGCAATACTCACTCAAGTTCATTTTCTGTTGTTTTGTTTTAGATCCTGGATTAAACCTAACTCACAGTAGGTAGAGCAAGCAGATAAAGGTAAGAGTTCCAAGGGTTTGTTTTTCTTTACAATTGCATAAGCAAAACTTGGTCAAAACTAAATTAATCTTCTTCTTAGATGTTCTGTTACTTCAAGTCAGACATGTATAAAATCTGTAATGGCAGTATGTTTTCTAGGAGGTCATGAATAATGGTTTCTGGGGAGCAAGTGAAATCTACACATTAAGTCAGGGGATCTAACAAGAGCAGGGGATCTAACAAGAGCAGCCTCACGGTCACAAGGCCTGGTCCTCACGGGGGACTGAAACCACCCTGACATCTGTTGGAGAGACAACACAGCAGGGCACAGGCAGTCCAGGAGGTTCCTAGAATGCATGGATGACAACTTCCTCCTGCAGGAGACAGAGCAGCCAACAAGGAGGGGTGCCATGCTCGACCTTGTGCTCACCAACAGGGAGCGACTGGTGGGGGATGTGAAACTGAAGGACAGCCTGGGCTGCAGTGACCACAACGCGGCGGAGTTCAAGATCCACAGGGCAGCGAGGAAACTACATGGCAAGCTCTCAGCCCTAGACTTCAAGAAGGCGGACTTCGGCCTCTTCAGGGACCTGATGGGCAAAGTGCCATGGGAGGCGGCCCTGGAAGGAAGAGGGACCCAGGAAAGTTGGTCCACATTCAAGGAGCACCTCCTCCAAGCTCAGCAGAGGTGCATCCTGATGAAGGACAAGTCGGGCAAAAAGGCCAGGAGGCCTGCGTGGATGAGCAAGGAGCTCCTGGACCAACTGAAAGTAAAGAAGGAAGCCTATAGTGAGTGGAAACGGAGGCACATAGCCTGGGAGGACTACAAAGAGGCTGCGCGAGCGGCCAGGGATCAGGTGAGGAAGGCTAAATCCCTGATGGAATTGAATCTGGCCAGGGATATAAAAAGCAACAAGAAAAGCTTCTACAGGTATGTACGGGACAAAAGAAAGTCCAAGGAAAATGCAGGCCCCCTCTGGAAGGAAACCGATGTCCTGGTTACCCAGGACGTGGAGGAGGCTGAGGTACTCAATGACTTTTTTGCCTCAGTCTTCACCGACAAGGGCTCTTGTCTCACCACCCAAGCTGTGGAAGGCACAAGCAGGGACTGCGAAGATTAAGAACTGCCCACTGTACTCGAAGAGCAGGTTCAGGAACATCTGAGGAACTTGAAGGTGCACAAGTCCATGGGACCTGATGAGATCCATCCACAGGTCCACAAGGAATGGGTGGATGAAGTTGCGAAGCCACTGGCCATTGTACTTGAGAAGTCGTGGTGGTCTGGTGAGGTCCCCGATGACTGGAAGAGAGGGAACATAACCCCCATTTTTAAAAAGGGGAATAAGGACGACCTGGGCAACTACAGACCAGTCAGCCTCACCTCTGTGCCTGGCAAGGTGATGGAGCAGATTCTCCTGGAAACCATGCTAAGGCACGTGGAGAGCAAGGAGGTGGTTGGTGACAGCCAACACAGCTTCACCAAGGGCAGATGGTGCCTGACCAATGTGGTGGCCTTCTATGACGGGGTGACAGCATTGGTGGACAAGGGACAAGCAACGGATGTCATCTACCTGGACTTGTGCAAAGCTTTTGACACTGTCCCGCACGACAACCTTCTCTCTGAACTAGAGAGACATGGGTTTGATGGATGGACCACTCGGTGGATAAGGAGTTGGCTGGATGGTCTCACTCAGAGAGTGGTGGTCAACAGCTCGATGTCCCAAGTGGAGACTGGTCACGAGTGGCGTCCCTCAGGGGTCCATGTTGGGCCCGGCCCTGTTCAACATCTTTGTTGGCGACATGGACAGTGGGATAGAGTGCACCCTCAGCAAGTTCAACGATGACACCAAGCTGTGTGGTGCCGTGGACACGCTGGAGGGGAGGGATGCCATCCAGAGGGACCTGGACAGGCTGGAGACGTGGGCCCGTGCCAACCCCATGAAGTTCAACCAGGCCAAGTGCAAGGTCCTGCAGCTGGGTCATGGCAATCCCAGGCACAAACACAGGCTGGGCGGAGAATGGATGGAGAGCAGCCCTGAGGAGAAGGACTTGGGAGTGCTGGTGGACGAGAAGCTCAACGTGAGCCGGCAATGCGCCCTTGCGGCCCAGAGGGCCAACCGCATCCTGGGCTGCATCAAGAGAAGCGTGGCCAGCAGGTCGAGGGAGGCGATTCTCCCCCTCTACTCTGCCCTGCTGAGACCCCACCTGGAGTACTGTGTCCAGTTCTGGAGCCCCCAACATAAGAAGGACATGGACCAGTTGGAGAAGGTCCAGAGGAGGGCCATGAAGATGATCAGAGTTCTGGAGCACCTTTCCTATGAAGACAGGCTGAGAGAGTTGGGGCTGTTCAGCCTGGAGAAAAGGAGGCTCCGGGAAGACCTTATAGCGGTCTTCCAGTACCTCAAGGGGGCCTACAAGAAAGATGGGGAGAGGCTGTTCAGTAGGGCCTGTTGTGATAGGACGAGGGGTAATGGTTTTAAACAGAGGGAGGTAAATTTAGATTAGATATTAGGAAAATTTTTTTTACAATGCGAGTTGTAGAACACTGGAACAGGTTGCCCAGAGAGGTGGTGGATGCCCCATCCCTGGAAACATTCAAGGCCAGGCTGGATGAGGCTGTGAGCAACCTGATCTCGTCGGGGATGTCCCTGCTTCTTTCAGGGGGGTTGGACTAGATGACCTTTGAAGGTCCCTTCCAATCCTAACCATTCTATGATTCTATGATTGTAAGAGAAATGTATGCAGAAGGCTGATAGCAGGACTGCTGTCATTTATCCTATGGATAAATAAATTTTATGTGCATATCCTCATTATCAAGGCATCTGTTTCTCAAACCCTCTGGCATGTAAGGCAGAACTCATCACAGTAAGAGCTGAGACTTCATAATTTCTCTCTCCCAAAGTACTCAAATATTTGTGTTAAAACTTTTTTAATTGCTTGGAAAGTTAGGACAATCAGCAGAGAAAAAGAACTAATCTTAATAGTGAAATCTTATCAGATTCCTGATTTTCTACATTGGAAACCCAAAATGACAACTTCAAATCTATAAAGTGTACTTCATGGAATAATTGAACTTATGAAGTTAAGGCAAAATTCAAACTTTTCCTTAAGAATTCTCTGGACAATAGAGAACTTACAATCTCTATACCAACTTAAGTTACAAAATTGTTTTTAGACAGTTTTGAAGATAAACTATGTGGTAAATATGATTCTGAAAAGATCATCTACTATAATCAGCAATAGGGTTATTTTTCAGCCTGCTAATTGCCTCTTTGAAAACAAAACATATCCACAATTTTAAGACAATGTAAATTCTCAAATGCTAATCCAATCTCAAAATCATTTGCAAAACCAAAAAAACAAGGCTGGAAAGTGTAACATGTCAGGCTGCATTCAAGGCATTCAACCTGCTATGCTTTGTCTGATCTTTACTGTGAGAGAAGCAGTATGCTTATATGCTCGAGCCAACTAAAGGAAAGAGCAGAAAGGGAATCACGTAACTGCATCGGTCAGCCCTCTACATAGTACTATAATCTCTTAAAACAAGTTTGAAACTCAGAGATCCTAAAGGATTGGGCAGGAGGCAAGAAGGAGAAGACGTGTAGGACATATAGTGTTATCATATTAGAATTTTTAGTTACGAATTTTTTGGCTTTTGATCTCCATTTGAGAGTGAAAACATTTCACAAAAATCTAAAAATAAACTTAAGAGAAAAGAGTCTAGTTATGCACAACAAAATGGGAAGCTATACAAAGTCTAAATCACATTATGGAAGAACGTGGCATAGTTGACTGGAACAAGCATTCCAGTCACTTCTCGGTGTTTTTTTCTGGGTGTCAGAAAAAAAGTAAGAGATTACAGTAAAGGCACAAAACCATAGCTGATTTTAACCCAACTCCTCTGATTCACTGGAGGTCTATTTTTTCCTTTTTTTTTTTTTTTTTTTTAAATTTAAAGTGACAGAGAAAGATGTTTATCTAAAATTCTTTCCCCTAAATTTGCTCTAGATAAACACACATTAAAAACAAATAACAGACCTGTAGAATCCTAGAACTACATAGGTTGGAAGAGACCTGGTCCAACCTCTTGCTCAGACCAGGGCTGACTTAGGTGATGGCTTAGTTTGGAGTTATTCAAAACTTGAACAAAGATGGAGACTCCACAACCCCTTTAGGTTCCTTTTCCAAGGTCTGATTATCCTTACAAATTAATATTTTAAAAGGTCCCTTCTTCCTTTAAATTTTCAGTCTCAACTTCTTGATTCTTCCAGCAACTAATTCTGCGATCAGACAGCCAGCATTCATTTTTAAGAAAACATGCAGTAGACAGGCATTTAGTATCCGTTTCAAAATACATTTCTATGTAAAAACAATTATCTTATAATTTTAAGACAGCATTAAGGCAACTCTGTATTGTTACCAACACCCAGGAAATTTAGAACTGCTAACAAAAGCTAGTTATTCCTTACAATTTTGATATGGCAAGTATATTTACCTTAACTAAATGGTAATGAGAAATATTTATTCAAATATCAAAAACCACAGAGAAAATGGATCAGATCTAGAATAAGAACTCATTTTTGATTGAAGAAATCTACTCTGAAAATACTTTTCTGAATGTATTCAAAGCCTATATTTAGAGAGACTACATTTTCAGTTTTGGTTAAATGCAAAGGAAGACATTTTTGTATGTAACATACATCTAACAACAATAATAACAAACAAAATTATATAGTTAAAATTAAGTTTGATATATATATATTCATATGTGATGTACAAAGTCACCATTGCTTGAATAAACTTATCTTTACAAAATCTTTTTTTTAAAAAATTACATCATCTATAGAATTGTTGCTCTTGGTTTTATAGAAGTTCAATTACATTAGAAAGCACAAATCTGTACCAAAAAGAAAAGCATTACAGAATTCGTTCTGGACCTCAGAATAATTTATAATCAACTGAATTTAAAACTTCAAGGTTGTTTGCTTTCCTAAAGGGTTCTCAGACTATCAAAACTGAGTATCAACAGACACCTTCTCTTTTTAACGTCTAGAATGAACACTTAGAAACCCACATGCATAATAATGCTTATATTCAAAAAGCAAAACAAGCAGCTTTCCAAAGATATGAAACACTTCTGATCCTTTCAAACCATGGTCAAAGTAATTTTTTATTTTATACCAGTTTCAAATGAAGTGTAGTAAGAACATAACAGAACTGCCAATTTTCTTTTTTAAAAGGCCAAATTCAACTGTTGCTTTAATTACAGAACTTCACTATAAATTTTGATGTCATGGCTTGCAAACAGAAGTTTTTCTGTCTTTCTACATATGCAAAAAAAATCACACATAGCAAACTGCATGTAAAGGCCTAGTACTAAATCTAGTATCTTGCCTGAAGATTTGGTAGGACTATGAGTACTGAAGGCGGTAAGGGATTTGGAAAATCCCACACATTCCATGGAGAACACTACTACCTGATGTGGGCTAGGCATTGGGAAGTGCCTACCTGCCAAAGAGAGAAAACATACTGTATTTGTAAAATGGGAATATATTCCTGTTATGAGAGAACTGGAAAGTTTTAAAATTAACATCAAAAATTAGGCAGTAGTAGTACTGAAAATTTTCTCTTTATGATTAACTTAACCCCCTCACATTACAGCAATTTTGCCACTTGGAAGTTTTACTCTTAACAACAATATCTATGCCAATAATTTTAGATCTTTGTTTTTCTTTGTGGATCTAAAACCATATTGAATTCTTACTGAACATGAGCTATTTAAAGTAATGACTCTTAAGCTTCAGCAGTCACATCATTTTCTTAAAAAATCCAGAACACAAACATAAGTAAAACAATAGAACTAACCAGTTTTTGTCATTAATTGCAGCTGTCCTCTGCTGGGCGTATGAGATCCTCCTCCAAAGATAGCAGACCACATTTTGTTGTTAAGTGGATGAGCCATAATTCTATACAACTCATTGCTAGAATGCGTTGCTAGGCCGTGGATGAACAGACTCAGATAGACTGCAGTGAGAATTTCACAAAGTAAAACTGTAAGAGCTGGCTGGGCTTCCTCACCAGCAGAATTCAAGAGACGTATTAGAGCTGTTATTCCTGTTAATTATATAAAAAAGAAAAAAAAAAGAAAAAAAAAGCATATATGTGTGTGTGAACATACTCTAGATTGTAATGGATATTTTGACTGGCAGCCTACATTATTTAGTACCTTCTAGTGTAGAAAAAAAAAAATGTAAGTTCTACAGGAAATTAAAAACTCCAGGAAAAAGTGGCATGCTATTTAGTTTTAACAGTTTATCATAGCTTTTCAGCTTCATGTTTTGGACTAGCAGTTAAAGAAATGCATAGCAACTTTTCAAAAGTAAGAGAAAAAAAAAATATCCCCAAAAACCACTCAAATTTTGGGATGCATCTTAAATAAACCACTAACAGCTTTAATTCAACTCCCCGGTACTGAAACTCTATGATACAACATTAAGTTACATTACTCACATGAGTCTTTCTTCCTCCCACGTCTCAAGCTCTCTCTTTTGTGGCTGCTCAACTCTTTCAGCATAGGGTTAGCTCTTTATTTTCTTTTTTTAACCCAGTGCCTCACAGCATATTCAATATATAGCATCCAAATCTTATAATTAAAATAAAAATACTAATCTGCTCATTGACTTTCCTGTGTTTCACTATTTTGGTTTATAACTCCAGCATAACTTTAAGTTGAAATACTATATTCTGACTTTACAGTGGTAAAACCAACCAAAAATCATGGGCATCCACTTGAACTATGCAATCTCTGGTCAGTGTTTTTTCATGCAAGTACTAAACATCTTGTAGTATTTTTATGCTCCTACACAAAGTTGTAGAGTTTCAGATGTGGCTCTGACTGTGTCACTTTGTGCACATAAGTGAAAATACAAATAGCAGTGGCCAAAGAATTTTGCTTTGTCATACTCTCCCATTTGCACATAAAGCATGTGAAGCTATTAAAAAGACAGTAATCAGTTCAAGGGGATGTTACCTATAAGCACAACTGCTAACAATCCCTTATGTCATTCATTAGAAATTTAATTCTGCAACTAATGAAATAAAAAGAAAACAGGTGGAAATCTGATTTTTCTCTAAAATCTGTAGATTCAGTGACAGAATGTTTTATGGAAAAGAAAAAGCAATAAAGCAAACACAAAGACTGCTTTAGTTTCTCCAAAGATTTTTCAATCTGAAATTTTCTTGTTGAAAAAACAAATCCCATAATATGAAAGCATATTTCTTGCTTACGCTTACATTAAAGTTAGTCTGTAAACTGAAGCTCATACAGACATATGTTACATAGCTTACACTCCCTCTAATGTGACCAGTGTAGCTTCATTAGCATTGATTCCATGACACGTTAAGAATTACCTCAAGTACTAAGTGGGTTTTGGAGCTACAGAAAAACAATTCATTATAAACTTCTCATTGTCAATAGTTTCAAGTTAGTCCAAAGGTTGTACATACGCTACGATCATTCTGAGATGCAGCACAAACTAAGAGAGCATTTCAAGTCCTTTTCAAGAGTAAGAAAGTAGAATAATGGTGAGACTGATCTGTTGCCTGCAGAGGGAGCAAGTAAACACAGTACAACACTTCACCCTCCTTTCCATTTACTTGCCTTTTACTAGAGCCCCCACTAACACTTTTTAGCAAGAGAAAGCAATATAAATTGACTTAGTGAATAACTAGAATTGCTAGCTTACAGCTTTTGAAAATTAAGACAAGAAACAAATCAACTCTAGATACCTGGCCACTGAGCAGGTGATGTATTGGGAGTCTCTGTTTCTTCTAAGCTTGTTGTTCTTAGAGAATGGCGCTGAGTTAATAGCACTGTCTCATATACTGTTCCAGTGAACTGATTTGCTTGAAATGAGCTGTGAAACAGAAAAGTGGGATGTAATATTCAGAAAAAAAGTTATGTTTAAAAATATGCAAGTGATAGCCCTGTCTACATCCCTTTACCTGTAGCTGTGGCCATCACAAAGACATTGGTAGATGCAAGCAGAGAGTGATGCTGCTAAGGTATGCATTACATATATCTGTAAGACAAAGTACATAGAAGATATTACCCTCAAGATGAAGAGTGTTTAGTGTCATAGCCTTTCATGCATACAGATTTGGACAGTGGAACAAGCACTGAATATGCAAGGTATAAGCACTTGCGGCAAAAACCACTTAGAAAGCCACCTTCTCTTCGGACTTCATTTCAGATAAATCAATTCACTTTCCAATGAAAGGGATGGGGAAGCACTCACACATCCCACCAACCCCTAACCACAGATCAGCTCTAGCTGCGATGTTTTCAATTAAGAAATAGCAAGATATTAAACCTCTACCAACAGTCGCAAGTGATTACACCCTAAAAGAGCAGCAATATGCTGGCTCAGAATACAAAGGCTTTGCTTCAGAATTAAAATTATAATGCAGCTTAGTTTTTGACCAATTCTTGTGTAGCTCTCAGTATCACAATGACCAGTATTTTTATCATAGCTTATACTTTTCTTAATGTATCATGAAACACACTTATGTAAAGAGCTACAGAACCTGTTGATCAAAAAGGTTCAGTTAAAAAAATTAGTTTATTATATTTATTTGTCTGTTCCTTCTGAAACAAAGCACAGACTAGGAACTGAGCAATCTCTTGAGTATTCTCTAGAAATCCCTAGTAAAAGTAAACACGATTTGTGACCCAACACATACAAAACTTAAGGAAAGATTGAACCTAACACTTTGAGTTCCAGTCCAAATTTAAACAAAGAAGAAATCATACAGAAATATAACTTTAAAAACCAGACTACATTTTACTGTATGAACATATATACTACTTCACAAAAAGTCTGCGTTCACTGCACTTTGTTGACGATCAGCTTTTATACTTCAAAACTTAATATTTCTTAGGTCTAGGACTGAAATGCAGAGTGTACCATCAATATAACAGAAGTAATGACCATATTGTCATAAAGACAAATGTGACACTGGTAGTTGTAATATGTTTTCCATAACAACTGTCGTCTTGGACAAGTATCCAGTCCTGAGAGAGGCCAATCTGCTTCAGCTTGTTAAACCAGATGCTCAGTACCTCAATGAGTAATAATCAGTGGACATTATTTTAGGCCCAGATTAAGTCCTACAGAAAATATTTATGTTCCACAGTTTTATTACTTGTCACAGGTAGGCACACCAGAAAGTTTTCATGCTGTCAGAAAAACATTCATTACTTCAGCAAACTGGACAATGACAACAACAAACCCAAACAAATACAAAAAAATACATACCTTGTTGTTCTGAGTATCTGGATGAGGTGGCGAATCAAGGTTTATTATGGCATGTAATATATCATGAGTTAAGTTACCAAGATGTAGCAACGGATTAGCCACTACTGTTTTGGCACTAGCTGTGCAAGCAAATAGGAGAGGTATGGAGCTTTGCTCTGGTAGAGGGCTGGAAGGTATCTGTACTGACTGCTCCTAAAAACAAGCCAGAAACACACACACAAAGTAATTGTACAGCTTCCTAAAGGGAACAGAAGGACTTCTGAAAGAGGGGAAGGGGATTCTAAAAAACAAAAGCCCGCAACCTACAGAAAACACAATGTGAAAAACAGTGTTACATTTATTACTATAAAACAAGTACATGCTATAATAGGAAAACAATAATACAACACACATTCAAAAAAATCTACATCAAATCTGAAGCAGAGAACACACAAACTAAGCTTCCCCACATACCTGCTGAGATTCCTGCAATAGCAGAATTAATTCCATTCTGACAGATGCCAAACCTCCACCGTGGGAGCCATGAAGTATACAGTAACTAAGGAACATTCTTAGGAGAGACTGGTATTTCAGAAGCCATTGACGTCTTTTCTGAAAGTCTTCTTTCTGTAGCATATTTTCCTGCTCGTCAGCTAAGTCTTCAGTATTTTCATGTAATGTAGCTTCCTCTGGCATCACACTAATTCCTGACTGTATCTCTTCTCCTTCAACACAATAATCACAGGTCTTTTGAAGAGCTACGACTTCTCTTTCAAGCCAATGATAAAGCTGATACCTCAACTTCCCACCATCTACCTCATAACCAGTGGACAGTGTACGAAGCTCTACAGTAAGAATTTTCAGGCATGCTCTAAACTTCAGCTGTGCTGAAATTATATCTTCTGATGGACTTAGAATATCTTTGTCATCAACTACACTAAAAGATGTTGTGTAGCTAGAACTTGTTTCATATAATTTTTCAGTTTTCTTAAGAGGTTTTAGCTCTTTCATTACCAGGGAAGAATCTTCACTCTCGTCACTGTCATCACTGTCTGACTGTAGTTTCAAGTCTTCATCTTGGAATACCACACTTGGCTGGCTCCAGTCAAAGGAAGTAGTTGAACTTGGATGTTTTCCTGATGAACAATCTGAAGATGAACCTAGACCATTCAATACTGGTTGTGACCAATCAACACTGGAAGATTGGTCTTTTGTTTCCAACTCTTTAAGTGGAGAAGACGGTGAGAAATCTTTACTAGTATCCATTAAACTAGAGTATCTACAGAATGACTTTGACCTCTTGACAACTTTGGGCATCTTTGATAACACTTCTAAGGCCAACATTGGACAACCAGCTTTTAGATGAGCATATGCAGTGGTGAAAAACAACCGTCTTTCACCTAGGTTGATTTTGTCAGCTAATCCATTTTCTACTGTTAGGCAAATGTGTGTGGAGGATGTATCTGAAGAGCCAAAATGACGTCTCAACAAGAGAGGATGTGTTCTTAAGTAGTTATAGAAGTTAAACACGGCAGGGTTACAACTTGATGAGCCATCTCCTTCACCTGAAAAAATATTGCATCATGAGGAAAATCTACCATTCTGTATGAAAAAAAATCCATTTGCAAAGTTTTAAGTTCATCAGAAGGCTATTAGGTCTTAATATTCATTCTACTGTTTACTTCATTGCACTCCTTTTCACCTTTCTTTGCACTTTTATCATTTAAATATCTTGGGAGGGAGGACACTGCCAAATCTAATCACTACGAAAAAGAGAAGCTTTAGTGAGAGAGCAGATAAGGCCTTTAATTTAAAAGAGCTGCTATTTCTTTTCCTTGCAGTCAGGCCAGTTCTACTGCAGTGAAACAAGACCACATTCCTGATCAGTTTAGACTTCTGAAGTCTCCATCACTAAATTAGAAGATGATGTTACATCTCACTAAAAATTTTTACTTCAAAAAGCTTTTTTTAAAATTTTGGATAAGGATTTTTAAATTTTGTCTATCTTAACAAAAATGTAACTTATATTAACACTAGGAAAACGGTAACATTTATACATATTTATATATATGACAAACAAAAAAATGGATTATACAGCAGTGCAGCATGTACACATTTTATTTTCATGTCCAAAACTGTAACAAAAAAATCTCAGAAAAGTTACAAGCATCAGCATAAGATGATTAATATAGCTTTCAAAAGAGCCTGGGTTAGCGGAGATAGACCGTTACTGTTTCCTCTATCAGGAGTTATGGCACAACTAACTACAGATAATAGGAAGAGGTACATGAAAGAGCACCTTTTAAGTAAGAAACAAAGCAAAACACCACAAACAAGCCACTGAACTAATTTTAGAAGATTTAGTAACGTTTTAAAATTATTTTACGCAGGAGGATGTGACCAAGACAGAAACAACTGAACACTCAGTTTGCTCAGTATTTGCTCAGTATTATCCTCAGGTGTGTAACTTAACTGAAATCAGTTTTTAAAATGAATTACATAACTCTGTGGATTTGAGTCTTCATTAATCCCCATAAAGTTTCTTTCAGTAGCCAGGATGGAAGCCAGCTAGCATGCCAAACTACTACATAAATGTACATTTAAAACCAACCTAACAAGCAAAATACTCATATTCTTACCTCCTTCATCTTCAACAGAATGTTTAATCAAAGTGTCAAGAGCCTTGCTATAATCTTCCAAAATCCAGTAAGCCATACTTCGCAGAAAAGGATCACAGTGCATGTTTCCTGAGCTTTCTTTTCCAGGAAACACACCTCCCAAAATTCTCTTCTGTAGTACAGATTTATAAGTACTAGATACTTCAAATTCTGACTCATAAAGTCTTGATATTACAAGAGCCAACTGAATGTCATTCAGTTTTTCAAGGCAGACCTAATTGAAAATAAATAGATTCACAAGACCAAACGTTATAATTTCTCCTCTGGTTAAAGTGATCACAAAACATGACATGAATCTGTTCAGATTGAGATAAATAGGTCCATCAATTCAATAAAAAATTAGCAGGAGCTATGTAGAACAGCTGTGGCCAGCTGTTATATGCAAGTTGTGATCTGTAATTTCTTCATTTTAAGTCTGATATGACAATAGATCTTTGAATTGAAAATCGGGAGGAAATTCATCTCTTCAATAATGAAAGCTTTGTCCTGTAAAGCTTCATAACCAAAACATCCAGCTTCAGGAGGTGGCAAATGCACACTGACAGCGGTTTGTTGAAGCCAGTTGATTTCAAACAGAGCCAGGAAATAATTATTTTTTTTTTTTTTAACGCATTCTGGTGGCTAACACACATCACTGAGAAAAAGCCTTCATTTTCAGACGTGGAACTTCCTAATGAAAAACTATGTTGTCTTCATATATGACAGGGGAGGGCAGACAACTCGAAAGAAAGTTAGTGGTAGGTAGGCCTTTTAATATCATTATGAGGAAATAAATCATGGGACTTTTTAGTATCACTAATATGAGAGCTAGAACAGAAACAAAATGTCAACATCAAGGATTTGTATTTGTCATTAATTCGGAGGAGGCATAGGGAAGGAAAGAGTACAAACAAATCAGAATCTTCAGGGGTCATACTAATGCAAAATGCAAGTCACATTCAGTTTAGTTGTAAGTTTGGGACAACATAACAGTCTTAAATGTAAAAAAAAAAAAAGTTCATTTTATTACCTCCACTGCATCTTTTAAGTGCCCTGCCAACAAGAAAAATGCTGCAGAATGTTCAAAACGCTGTTTGCCAAGCAAAGAAAAAGCATTCTTTAATGCTGCTTTACGCCATCTGTCCTCAGTAAAGTTGTTTCCAAAAAACTGTGTCATTTTAGTATCTTTCTGGGACCTGCATATTGAACATAATCGATAAAAACAGTATATATTTTACTAGGTGCATTATGGTTCTTAATTTCATCAGATGCCAGTAGAATTTTACACAGACCATTTCCTTAGGAAATGCAGACGCTCTCACCAGACTGGGAGCATAGGAGGCTTCATATTTAAAAATAACAAAAACTTTACTAAATATAAAAGCTAATGGTATTTTCCATTAACCTGATACAAATACAGAAAAGCTAATTTTTCCCAGGTGAGCTCTTAGGAGACAAAGCAAACTACTTTTTAAAAAGTTTGCAACACTGAATGTTATATTATGAAATACAATTTTGAAAGACACACTTAATTCAGCTCCCTGAACTTAAGGTAAAATTTATAACAACAAACACTTTTCTAAAAGACAGCTGTATCATTCCACATGCTACACAGGTAGTCCTCAAAAGTAATTAAGCAGTGACTGAAATTACAGTAGATTTTAGACTAAAACTTGAAGCATTTACCTTCAGAAACAGCAACTAAATTACCTCAGTAAATAAAAGAATCTTAAAAACTACCCATTCAGTGTAGTCACTAATTTAGAAATTGAATCTTGGCTTTCAATGGTAATATTTGTGCTTCTTTTGGACTACCACAACATTCAGCTTTTTTCCCCAAATTATACCTGACAGTATGAAACTCCATGTTAGAGCTTACATGTCTCCTACCTGTATAATCCCCAGATCACAGCCTTCTTTTTCATTGCAAGGTAAAAGATAGCTGCGTCAAGTGGATCATTGTTTCGCTGAAAGGCTGCTTTAGCCACCTGTGAAGACAGTTCAACAGCAAAAAAACAACCAAAACTTAAATTAATCTTAAATGAAATTCCTGTTGCTTCTGATATCCCATGCCCCATTGTGCTTTGAAGTTGTCTTTAACATAGGATCCTTCCTCTCACCATGTATCTGACATAAGAACATGTGATGATACCACAGCTTCAACTCCTTGTTTTTGTTTGGTATCATTTAGCTAATGCTTTTCCAGTTACAGAAACCTTTTGGCAGATCAAACAGGAACACCTACATCCAAAACCAGTTCCCGAAATCATAACTAAATTAATTTATTAATTACTCTGGTAATCAAAGGACAGATGGAGTCTTGAGGAACAGGCTGGGACCAGTTACAAGAGGAGAAAAGTTGTTACAGTAGATTACTTTTGGAGGTTGGAAAGGAAAAAAGGGTAAGTGATAGCAAGAGTAGTCAAGATCCATCTAAGGTAACCTTAAACGCAGGTCCAGAATACTTAGAATTTTTTAAATGTAACACAGGTAGTTTCACAAAGTGATAATTAGTTGCTGAAGACTGAAAAGTAAAAGCAGAGACGTGTATTTTACCACTTTGTGCTTTGTAGTCAAAGTATCTTGTGCATGCCATTTTCTAGCTCAACACACCTGGCTTTTCCAAAAGCTTAAAACGAGTGATAATGAGGTTAGGCTTACTGCTGCATCTGTGATGATTGAAATATGTATCAAAAAATAACAAAAAGAACCAAACCAAAACAAAAACCCATGCCAAAACAAAACAATTGGAAGGTGTTTTTTTAATCATGGAAAGGTATCAATTTGTAAGACAAATGTACACTATTTTAGTTGACCCCACTTCTGACAGGTTTCTAAGGACAACTTTTTTTTGTAACTTGCTTCCTAATTTTACTATAAAAACTAACTATATGTCTAATCTGCATCTTGAGCATCCACAATAAGCACTGTACACCACCATCTTCAAAACGGAGTAGCTAAAAGCCCAAAATGTATTTCACAATAGAATTTGAAACTAAAGTACTAGAAAATATTAATACAAAAGTTCAACTCATACAATAAACTACATGTTAAAAAAACCACAGCACGAAATGTTCAGAGACACTGAACGTATCTAAAAATTTAAAACCACATAAACAGAAGGCAAACACCAGAGGACAGCTGTTTGAAAAAAGTTTGGCAGTTTTGTTTCAGAATGCTATGTTTACCTTTTCTATGCATTTCCGCAGGCTATGGATATTTCGAACCCACCATCCTATACCCATAGCTCTGAGTTCTGACCATGTTGGATCTCCTTTCTGCACTGCAGGGAGCATGCTCAGTAGCTCTTCTTCTGCTACTGAATGAAATGCCCAGGCAAAATGACTAGTAGATAATCCTACATAATAAGCCATTAAAGGAAAAAAAAAAAAAAAAAAAAAAAAAAAAAAAAAAAAAAAAAAAAAAAAAAAAAAAAAAGAGAGATTCACTAATAAAATAATCCAGAATTTGAAGTCAAGGGCATGGGAAAGGAAGAAGGGAAGAAGGCCAAATTTTTTATTTTGGATTTCTATCTGCATTGCTGATGAGGCAATAGAAATTTTAAAATATTTGTAAGCACTGCATACTAAATATTAATGAAACTTCACAGAGATTAAAACATTTATTTCACCTGAAAACTCTTTATGTAACTTTGTAAAGAAAAGAGTTACTGACTGAAGCTCAAAATATACTTATAGTGGGAGGCATTAAGATTAGCCATAATACAAAGTGCAATATATTGATTAAACTTTTCAAAGTTCCGAAAAGTAGGTTCACTATTTTGACTTGGATTAGAAAAAGTAAAGTTTCAGATAATCACAGTTGAAAACAGGTTTGAGGATAAGCACATAGAAGAAAACTGGAAGAAAAAAAAAATCACGTGGAAGACAGCAATTACTAAATGGCAGCATAACTAGCTATGGATAATTGCAGCTCTAGGGAGGTACAGGAGATACTTCTTTGCACAGAGATATACTAAACATATGCTCAACTGCACCTCTGCAGGTGCCTTGGAGGTGCTTCTTACTATCAGCAATTTCTGAGCTCAGCAGAAGCAGAAGTATCTCAACTAAAAGTATTCCACCAGAGAGCTAACTCAGTGGTAATCTGTTGTGGCAGTCCTGGCAAATTCCAATTTCTGATACAGCTGAGGGATGACAAGCCATGAGACTGGAAATGCCATCAACTGTTGAGATGACTAATGAAAGGGTAAAGAAGTAATCACAGCCAGTACTTTAGATTTGATTAGGCCTAATCAAATCCCTCTTATTCAGTCATCTGCAATATCAAATTGGAACTATTTAAAACTATACCAGTGAAAACTATTTGAGATAACTGGATAATTACAGTAGACTCTAAGAGATTTTTTTTCAAATATGTATTAAAAAGCTAAGTAAATATGTACTCTGTTTTCTACTGCATTATTCCTGCAGAAAGTTATTGGATCAATATGGTACAAGAAGTACAGAAAAGCCAGTTCTTTTGGGGAAATAGAAAAAAATAAACCTAAAAAAAATGGTTAGAAATAATCACTTCAGTTACAAGACCTTTATCTGAAATAAAATACACATTTTCTGCTCTGGCATACATTCAAATTGAACATTAAAAAAAAGGAAAAAACCCACTCTTTGATTCTGCAAAGGCATGTCAACAGCACAGCAATCATACGTATAGCTATGTAACTAAGATTCACCTCATCTAAGAAAACACATCAGTTACCTTGGTGAAGCAGCTGAGCTCGATGTACAGGAGGAAGTGAAGTTGTTAGAAATGTATGAAGCCGAACAGCCAATAAAAATTTTAAACCACACTCATCAAGAGTTTCTCCACCTGGAATTCAATGTTTTATACACGCTTTAGAGAAACTAATAAAGATGGCTATTGAGTATCTTAACAGAAGAAATAACCTACAATTCTGTGACTACTAATGCTTTAAATTCATAAATATAATAGCTTAATTCATATATAAAATTTTGAACTTATTTGTTCTCAATGCAAGCAACAGAAAAGGTGTTATCGTGTAAAAAAATCCATAAATGTCTCAATTTCTCTACATAGTGCACAAAACATCGGCCACTAATAAAGTCATCTCTTCAAAAGTGAATTAGAAACAACTACGGATGTGGACTGATGGACTAACACTGGCATTAAAGTCAGCAACAGAAAACTTGATTTTATGAAAGTCTAAAGTCTTGA
Organism: Ardeotis arabs; assembly: GCA_011801015.1. Taxonomy (NCBI): domain Eukaryota; kingdom Metazoa; phylum Chordata; class Aves; order Otidiformes; family Otididae; genus Ardeotis; species Ardeotis arabs. The sequence goes on along the minus strand of JAAGAY010141912.1, from coordinate 35,304 downwards.
AAGTTTAGTTAAACAGTAAAGAAGGTGATGGCATAGGAAATAATACAGACTACACTATGAAACAAAACTATGACGTGCTTTCAGAAGCCACAAAAATATTCCAAAATAGGAAAAACTCCCTAAAAAGGTTATGAAGAACAGCAGTACATTTAACCTGGAAGAGACAGCTTACCCTGATTTCTGTCTCTGCTTTCTCCAATGTCAGTACTGGTAGTAGCAATTGTATCTGCCAAGGCCATCAGTGACATTTGCTCCATCCTAGTCAGACCTGGCAAGCTCGAATGGAGCAAGTGACGAGAAAGAACTTGAGCATGTTCTGGTCCAAAGTACGTTGGGCTATATTGAGAAAGGTCAATGACTTTTGGTTTTGAACTGTCTTCATCAGCATCAAATGTAACAAGTTCATCTGTAGTTATAACAGCATTCTGAAAGAGATCTTCATAATTATCACGGGGCATATCTTTTTTATTTTGACTATTTTGATTATTAGACTTCTCTGAACAGGAATGAGATGAGTCATCATCCGCAGCAAGCAAAGCATACAAAGGCAATGGCGGAACAGAGTCTATTTCGATATAGTCTGTAGTCTCAGTTTTGCTGAATGTTTTGGGATCTCTTGCAGTACTTCCGCTAGCACTGATCGTCAGAGATCTGAGCCTCCTATCATGATTAGATTCAGATTCATTTATAGCAACAACTTCTCCAGCAATGCACTTCACCAGATGGGACAGAATGGCTTTTGCTCTACGTATTTTACCAAGATCCATGAGTTCCAACAGTTGATACGGATGGTACTGAGGTAAAGTGGGAGATAATGCATGAGCTGCTTCAAAGAGACCAGAATCTTCCATTTCTGTAGACAGATCACAGGCAGGTCTTTTCCCACTAAGTTTCTGCGCAAGGCTGGTCATAGATCTGGTCAAGGTTCGCTTTGGTGGATGCAGACCTGACACAGCTGACTGGCTTGGTTTCCTTAAGCCAGTTACACATGGTGTACTTCCACTGTAGGAATCTGTACTAACTAGTTCCTGCTTGGAAGGAGATTGCCACTGGGAATAAACATGCATTTCACAATCCATTCCAACTACAAGAATGCCATCACGCACCCAAGACAAGGAGACTGGAAAAGGAGGTGATCCCTCTACAGATGAAACCAAGACAACACAACGCAGCAGAACAAACCTAGAAAGGGTTGTAGCCTTCATACTGCCACTATGGGAGATTGCTACAATCTCCTTACCATTTTGTTCCTGCATGTTCCCAGACATCTGGCCAAACATATAAAGTTTCGACCCAATTCCCACTGTTAGAAGATGTGAACCATCTTCCCTAGACATCCAATCTAAGTGTACCAAGTGCTTAGTGCTAGGCATAATATTCCCACCATGAGACAGAGAAACTTCTTGTCGGTTATATGCCACTAAATTACTATCAACACTAACACCAGAGTCTAACATGGTGCCTATCTCATCTAAGTGAAGAGTCTGTTCTAGAATCCAAGAAGAACCCCCTGTAGATTCACATTCAAAAATACTAACATGCATTATAAAATCTTGAGAAAGACTACTATTTTTAGGTGTTACCTGCTTGTATGCTACTGCTAATCTGTTCGTGTGTGCACAGCTAACTTCAGTTGGCCTTCCTGGAACATTAATAGCACTACTACTAAGAAGTCCATCCTCAATCAGTAATGGCCATTCTTCCCATACATATGTAACATCACTATGGGCACTATATTCTGGCATGGAAGAAGCTGATGATTCAGTGGTAACTCTGCATCTCCAGAATCGAACCTTTCCATCAGAGCACGAAGTAGCCAACAGATATGGTGCACGACAAACCGGATATATGGAAGAAGAACTCAGATGTCCTAGAAGTAAATAAAATACATTTTTACTAGGGGAAACATTAAAAAGCAAGTGAAAAAGTAAAGATTTTTTTTTTATTATTCAGTTATCATTTTATTATTCTGAAACAAAAAATACTAGCACTTCCTCACAAAGATGGTTGTTTGCAGGGCCTCACAGAAGAGATGACAAAATTACTAGGATACCATTTTTCCTTTTTTTCCATTTCATGCTCTAGAGAGGAGTCAAATTGTATTATTTAAACCTGAATATCTATAATCTCTTCCATCAAACAAATATTTCCCATGTAGAAGTCTAAATATCTTTATAGAATAGTTTTGGAAAGACTATTGATTGAAGCCTTAACATTTAAGTGGAGATGCTGTAAGAAGTGTCATGAATAACTGCAAAACTAAATGTGTGTTTTTGTAATTAATTTTATTGCAAGAATCTGGAATTCAATAAATATTATACCTTAAATAAAAGCTTTAATTTAGTATTAGTTCCAGAATCAAGATATAAAGTCAGAGGAGCAAGTTTTAGCAAACCTTTTGGATCTACCTACAGGTGTTTTAATTTTAACAACAAATACCAAACTTGTTTCTATTTTAAGACCAAAGTCAGAAAGGCAAGGATTCCTTATTATATTCTTTAAAAAAAATTACAAACCTGCTGATGGCTTTACACTTATTATCTCTACTCCTTCTGGCAAATTCAGCTCTTGACTATACACCATTTTGGAAGACAGAGTAAGCCAGCTGGTGCTCTGAAGGTTTGCTCTACAGGCCTGGTACTTTTGAGTGAAAGGTGATTGGATCTTCTCTGGATCTGGTGAAAAATACAGTTCTTCTATTTGTGTTGCTGCTTCAGGTGCATTTGAATCTATCTTTTCATCTAAAAAAGTTTGCATTGTTAATATTTAAAAGTCAATTATTTCTTTTAACCAAAGAAGTAATTTAACTCACCTTAAAAGTTCCAAAGAGACAGATAAATCATGACTTAAAATTTTACTTTAATTTTAATGAAATGTGTTCCCACATTCAGACTGGATGAGAAATGCTAGCACACCTCAGATTAAATACTTCTGAAATTCCAGAACTGCTGAGAAGTTACAGCTTTAAACTCTTCAGACTTAAAACAATCAAGCTGTAACCAGAAACAACAAAACTGTAGACAAAAGTGGTACGTATATGGTTACCAACAGAAATTAACGTTTCACGAAGCACAAAATACCTGCAGCTAGGGAAAATTAAATGAAGACCTCAATATCTTACCTTACAAATTAGGGAAAGGTATTTTTCAGTAAGATTTTTAAATATTTGCATAAAATGTACGATTTCAGAGATTATGTGATACAGATGCTTCGTTACTTTTTAAAATAAAACTCAATAGTAGAAGAACAAATTTGATGGATTTGGAACATGAAAATTGCCAACAGCAATTCAAAAAAAGTTCAAAAGCCTTATGGGTAATGTCCTCATCATGTAAGAGGATCAGAAAATTTGCATCTTTAGTCTACTCACCAGCTTACAAACTAATTGCAACAATACTTAAAATAACTAAAGATATTCTGCCTTTGAAAGCAACAGTAAAGACAAATACCAATCTGGTTTAAATGACAGAAACATGCATTGTAACAGATTCCTCTGGTATGTAGTGAATACCAGATTTATGTTTTCCTAAAATTTTAAATGTTAATGGAAACCTATGTAGCTTACTTCAAAAGTTTTATAGTTTTTGTTGTAGCTTGGTAGTCTGAAAGAGAATCAGCAGATTTCAAAACTTCAAAATTGTTCATAATTGTAAATCTGATATTTAGGTGCTTCAGACTATGTTCCAATTCAGAACTTCTGTGTAAACTCAAAAATGGCAAAACAAGAACTTCTGAGAACCAAAACATCTGAACTGTTATGCTCTATTAAAACTAGATAAATAGATTTTCCCTTAGAAAGCATAAAAAATACAAACTATGGGCTCAGGCTGAACTCAAAATCTTCAGCATTCTGAAGACTATGAAAAAAATCAAGAAAGAATGCATTATGATGAAGGCTTGTAATAGAATTGCAGATTCTTTTAAAAAAGCTGACATACAATTTAGAATACGCTGAATAGCATTAGACAGTGAATTCATGGGACAGTGACTTTTTTTAAAAAAAACCCAGAAAACTACAAAAAAGAGGACTTACCTACTGAGACAGGAATTGATTTCAAATGTAAATGCCACATATGCAGTAATGAATGGTTTTGAGTGTACTCTACTACTATTAAATAGAATTTTTCAGAGAATCCATTCTGCTGGTTTCCTGATGAAATTCAGAACAGGAACATCTTAGTTGTTATTCACTTGAAAGCAGAACTACATTTTGCTGGCTACTAAACAATAATTTTAAGCTAGCACAAACCAATACTGAAATGCAATGGTTTGACTACATCCAACTCTGTTATATTAGTTATATCAGCATTTTATCACAAGCAATAACTACTACAATTATTAGGTACACACATGAAGAACTGTCAGTGTTTTATTTTACAGAGAACAAAATATTTGCCTGAATTTAATATGTTTAAAGTTAAATCTCAGAACGTACTCTCAGCTCTACACCTTTGTCTTTTACATGCTTGCCTCTGACAGTTTCTTAGCTATTTGTTATTGGCAACCATAACAGCTACGGCAGTGAGCAAGACATTTGGTCTTTAACGTATAAAGAGTATACAAGTTACATCTAGAGAAGAAATGCCATTGGAAAAGTTGGAAAAGTCATAGCCTGGTCTAATGGATAGGCTCATCCATCACAACCCAGCCAGACTGACGACATAGTCTGGAATGCACAAGAGGTACAATGCTTTTTCCTAAGAAATTATTCACTCAAGTTGCACCTCAAGAAAAGACAACATGAATTGTAGTATCAGTAGAAGCCCACTTCTAAAGGGTGCACCCAGCCATTTGCCTTCCTTAGCACCAAAGTAAACTCATTAGTACCAAGAAAGAAGAGTTAGTTTAGTGACCATCTTTCCTCTATGATTCCTCCAACCCCATGATCGAGGATAAGCTGTATTTGCCCTGCGGGTTTGACATTGGGTTGCTTATAGTACTGTACAAAAATGCAAGTGAATTTGTTCTTTTTAAAAAAAAAAAACAAACAAACGAAAAAAACATGAGCTAAATACTTACATGCTTTATTAAAGAGGAAATAGTGGGGTTTTTAACACTAAAGTGCTGTAAAATACTAGAAAATATTTTCAAATTAGGCTGTATGCAAATGATACATTTCTAATCTACAGTTTTTCAAAGGATTCATTTAGCCCTGTTTCTTACATGACAACAATCCATATAAATCTTTACCCATACAGATGTATACAGTTGCCCTTTTGTAAGATCAGATAGGTTCCCTATTTCTTTTAAAGTCCTTTCTGTATATCAGACTCAAGATGCAAACATAACAAGTTTATGTTGTACAACAATACTTATTTTTGTCCTCTATTTTGTTGCTAATTTTCAACATCCCATTTGCATTTTTTAGTCTCTGCTGAGTTGATTTTACATTTTCAAAGATTATCTCCACTAGTCTTTCTCAACTAGAAACAGCTAGTTCAGAATTTATCATTATGTATATACAGTTCACGTAATACAGTTCAGTTCCTTAGGTGTCTCCCTTTTCTTCTAACAAAAATAAATTTTGTGTACCAAGTTATTATGCAACATTTTGACACTGTTCCACAACTTGGCTTCCTTTTACTCAGCATTCCCTTTACTACTAAAGATCATAGAATCACAGAATAGTTAGGGTTGGAAGGGACCTTTAAAGGTCATCTAGTCCAGCGCTCCCACAGTAAGCAGCGACATCTCCAACTAGATCAGGTTGCTCAGAGCCCTGTCCAACCTGGCCTTGAATGTTTCCAGGGATGGGGCATCCAGCACCTCCCTGGGTCACCTGTTCCAGCGTTCCACCACTCATGGTAAAAAAAAAAAAATTCCTGATGTCTAGTCTTAATCTACCCTGTTTTAGTATAAAATCATTACCCCTTGTCCTATTGCTACAGGCCCTGTTAAAAAGTCTGTCTCCATAGAATGATTATGGTTGGAAAAGACCTCTACGATCATCAAGTCCAACCGTCAATCCAACACCACCATGCCTTCTAAATCATGTCCTGAAGTGCCATGTCTACATGTTTTTTGAACACCTCCAGGAACGGTGACTCCACCACTTCCCTGGGCACCCTGTTCCAATGCCTGACCACTCTCTCAGTAAATAAATTTTTCCTAATAGCCAATCTAAATCTCCCCTGACACAACTTGAGGCCATTTGCTCTCATCCTATCTCTAGTTACTTGAGAGAAGAGACCAACACTCACCTCACTACAACCTCCTTTCAGTTAGCTGTAGAGAGCAATGAGGTCTCCCTTCAGCCTCCTCTTTTCCAGACTAAACAATCCCAGTTCCCTCAGCCGCTCCTCATAAGACTTGCTCTCCAGTCCCTTCACCAGCTTTGTTGCCCTTCTCTGGACGTGCTCCAACAACTCAACATCCTTCTTGTACTGAGAGGCCTAAAACTGCACACAGTATTTGAGGTGTGGCCTTGCCAGTGTAAAGGGATGATCACTTCCTTACTCCTGCTGGCCACACTGTTCCTGATACAAGCCAGGATGCTGCTGGCCTTCTTGGCCACCTGGGCACACTGCTGGCTCACATTCAGCTGGCTGACAACCAGCACCCCCAGGTCCCTCTCCGCCAGGCAGCTTTCCAGCCACTCTTCCCCAAGTCTGTAGCGTTGCATGGGGTTGTTATGACCCAAGTGCAAGACCCGGCATTTGGCCCTGTTAAACCTTATACAATTTACCTCAGCCCATTGGTCCGGCCTGTCCAGATCCCTCTTCAGAGCCTTCCTACTCTTGAGCAGATAAGACATTCCCACCCAGTTTGGTGTCATCTGCAAATGTACTGAGGGAGCACTCAATCCCCTCATCCAGATCATTGATAAAGATATTTAACAAGACTGGCCTCAAAACTGAGCCCTGGGGAACACTACTTGTGACTGGCTGCCAACTGGATTTAACTTGGTTCACCATTCTCTGGGGGCTTGGCCAGCCAGCCAGTTTTTTACCCAGCAAAGAGAACACCTGTCTAAGCTATGACCTGCCAGATTCTCTAGGAGAACGCTGTGGGAGGCAGTGTCAAAGGCTTTACTGAAGTGCAGGTAGATAACATCCACAGTCTTTCCCTCATCCACTAGGCAGGTCACCCGGTCACAGAAGACAATTAGGTTGGACCTGCCTTTCATGAACCCATGTTGGCTGGGCCTGATCCCCTGGCTGTCCTGCAGGGGATTCATCTTTCTTATAGGCCCTCTGGAGGTACTGAAAGACCACAATAAGGTCTCCATCAAGCCTTCTCTTCTCCGAGCTGAACAGCCTCAACTCTCTCAGCCTGTCCTCACAGGAGAGGTACTCCAGCCCTCTCATCATCTTCGTGGCCCTCCTCTGGACCTGCTCCAACAGGTCCACGTCCTTCTGATGTTGCGGGCTCCAGAGCTGGATGCAGTACTGCAGGTAGGGTCCCACTAGAGCAGAGCAGAGGGAAAGAATCACATCCCTCCACCTGCTGGCCACACTTCTCTTCATAAAGCCCAGGATATGACTGGCCTTCTGGGCTGCGAGTAGACATTGTTAGCTTACATCTAGCTTTCTATTTACTAGTACCCCCGAGTCTTTCTCAGCAAGGCTGCTCTCAATCGCTTCATCCCCCAGCCTGTGTTGATACCAGCGGTTGCCCTGACCCAGGTGCAGGACCTTGCGCTTGGTCTTACTGAACCTCATGAGATTCAATGACTTGGTATAACAAACTTTACTGACCTCTTTTTTCCACATTATTTCATTGGAACAGAACAAAACAAAATTGAGATGCTTATATAACATAAATACTGACCCACTCCACCAAGAAAAATTGATAATTTATTTCAGAACAATTCAGATCTGCCTTAAGACCTACAAATCCACACACTATTCATAGTATTGTATTTTATAGCTGTGTTTTGGTGCATTTGTTTGGCCTATCATTTATTATACAATGCAAGGCCTGAGGAGCAGTATTTAGCTGATGTAAAGGATAAACATCCATCAGGAAAGTACTGAAGTAAGCTTTGTCTGTGTCATACCCTACAGGTTACAGGGTCTACATTTAAAGCCTTTTCCTGCTCACGTAAGAAAAGCATCAGCAACGGAATGCTTAATATAGTACATGGTAGGTACATCACGATTTAAAGTACATGATCTAAAATTTGGTTGCACACTACTCCTAAAGGAAGTGAAAAACTCACAAGTGTCATTAGACTAGATTTTCTTCTGTAGCGTATAAAGACCTCAAATAAAGTAAGGTATTTGACCTTAAAATGCTAAAAGCTATATAACAAGTTATTTTTTCCTCTGTGGAATTAAAAATGTAATAGAAACATCAAATCATATAACAGTTTGGGTTGGAAGGGACCTTTAAAGGTCATCTAGTCCAATCTCCTTGCAATGAGCAGGGACATCTCCTACCAGATCAGGTTGCTCAGAGCCCCATCCAACCTGGCCTTGAATGTTTCCAGGGATGGGGAATCAACCACCTCTGTGGGCAACCTGTTCCAGTATGCCACCACCCTCATGGTAAAAATTTTTCTCCTAATGTCATCTGAATCTACCTCCCTCTATTTTAAAACCATTGCCACTTGTCCTGTCGCAACAGGCCTGCCAAAGAGTTTTTCCCCATCTTTCCTGTAGGCCCCCTTTACATACTGGAAGGCCACTATAAGGTCTGCCTGGAGCCTTCCCCAATTCTCTCAGCCTGTCCTCATAGGAGAGGTGCCTAGTCCTCCGATTTGTCTTCAATGTTCTATGAAAAAGGATTCTTTACCAGAGTCTGACAAATTGTTCTTCTTTTCATGCATTTCCTTCTCCTGGTTATTTAAAATGAAGTCTTCTTGAAAAACATGGAATAACTGCGTTTTCCTGCCATGCTAAGAAAGCAAAAACACAAGAAATGCATATCATGCAGTGTACTGTTTAAGATTGCTCTCTAACATGGGAGGTTTTAACTTGATTGTTAAAGTTATACACATCAATTAAAGACTTCTCAGGAAAATGCACCTTCATTACTCACAAGTTTTTCATTTACAGGTACTATGAAACCAAAAGTATATGCCAGAATTAGTTTTTAAAGAGCTCATCTTCACCTGATGGAGAGCTACAAGTACAGCCTTATTATTAACACTTTTAAAACAAGCTTATTATGATATAAAATGAGTACAGAAAAAGGTCTTACAAGCTCTGTGATAGCATCTAATTCAATGATACATCCTGGACGAGCCGTAGATTGCTGACTTACGATGTTGAAAACTTCACCAACATATTTCTGTTTAAAAAGAGCCAGGGGGATGGTATTGTTAACTCAGTTTTGTGCATTTCTGTGGCACAGCCTGCTAGGTAGGTGCATCATCACTAAGCAAATGTTAACTAGAACTTTAAATACACACTAGTTGCAATCCACCAAGAACATAAGTAACACTCCTTGTTTTATTAAGAGTCACACTGGTATTGATGGCTGAAAGGTGACAAGAACTTGCATCTCTCCTCTAGAAAGCTCTGCATGTAGCACTTTTTGCCCTTTCCCCAAGCTGCATTATCATCTCAACTTTTCCTTAGGATGGACAACACATATAATTTGTTGCTCTGTTGTTACTCTTTGTAGCACAAGTGTTTCAGAAGCATTCCTCAACCACTGACCTGCCTCAATATGCAGAGTTTGAGATTAAATGGTATTCAGCATGGCTACAACATGAAACCTCAGCAAACAGCTTAGTTACCAACACGTTTGAAACTAGCGCTACTGAACAAAGTCCCAGCCTCCAAAAACTTGAGAAAGCCTTTCACTTACTGAAATTTCTGGACTGGAGAGCTCACACAAAAGTTTCTTCGCATCTATTACAGCTTGATATAATCTCAAATGCTGTCCATCACTAGCCACAAAGCAGGCACTTGGAGAATTACAGTATGCACCTGAAAAATAAGAATGCACAATGTGCTCAAATATTCAAACACCAACTTGCTCCTCCATTTTTGGCAACAGACAATTTTGAAGTTATGAAAGAAAACAACAGAGTGTAAGAAAAATTTTCTCTTGTTAATTTCTATTCACAAGAAAAAACTACAAAGTTTAATGATGCGCTCACCAACCAAATGAAAGTATATGAAAGAAAATGAGTATTCCATCTGCAAAGTAGAGCAAAATGTACCTCTGCTTTTAAGTACTCAACATACTCTGAAGTATGCACTAGCATCTAAGAACTTTACTGCCCTAGCTCTTAAAGTATCAAATTCAAAAAAGAAGGCAGGAGAACACAGCAATTCTTCACACAGGAATAAACAATTTCCAAGTACCAGCAGCTTGGAAATTTGTGAAATAAAGGACCCATGCTTAACATTTTTTCCATTGCATTCAAGTATATTTACATTCTCTATTTAATAGTATTATTAAGTTATATTATTCTAGAACACTTGACAAATCAGGAAATCAAACTCACCAAGGCAATAGCTGGGTATAAGTGTGGGCAGCCATGCAACATTAGAAAAAGCTGAAACATGGAGAGAATTGATCCGAGCAAGTTCAGAAACTCCACCAGAAAAGGACAACGGTCCAACAGGGTCAACTCTCCAAAGAATAAGTTCACTGTAAACCGCATTGGGATCCTGGGACGTTACATCTGCATTGTCTCTACTCTGAAGTCTTACTGGTGACTCCTGAGACTTTAAAGAATCATCTGCCTGGTTCGCATTCTCAGCCTCTGGAGAAATTAGAGCATTGTGATGTGAGGTGGTAAGCAGCAGTGGTAACACCGAGTGGCAAGCTAAGTCATTAAGATGAAAACGGTGACCGCAATATCGGGATTTATGTGATATACTGAGTACAGTTGAAAAAGCAGATTCCTCAGCAAAACTCACTAGCCACTGGTTCAATGACCCATCTGCATGTTTGGAAATCATCATAACATTGGGTGTGAAGATACTTAGTTTTAAGCTGTTGGTTGATTTACTGTGTCCAGAAGAGATAAGCATAGATGAAGATCGTGTAAGGCCAGGAGGCTTTTGTTTGCCCTGCTGAATAGCTAAGTCAACATTTTTGGTACAAGCATACATCACTATACTTCTGCACAGAGAGTTTGCATCACCCGTCGGAAATGCAACAGGAATTCTTGACACAAATGACACCTGGAATTTTAAGAAAGGGAGAAAGAATAAGTATTAAAGTTATTTTCTCATCATACTTCTCACTGAATAACAATGCATAATTCAGAAAAAATAAAGTACCTGCACCTGGCGAAACATGCCAGGCTGATATTCATCCAGCCAGTCCACATGCCATACTAGCAGTGAACCATCCATAGGATGTATACTGAATAGCATGTCAGCATTTTTACTCCATTCAGAAAGTAGTACTTCAATTTCATGATCAATAATAGCAGAAGATAAAGGAATAAGGCTCGAATTTGGAGTCATTTTCTCATCACCCAGTTCCTTCTTTTCTTGGTTTCCTTTTTGCTCATCTCCATTTTCATCAACTTCTAGAACACACACAGATACATATATATACATATATATGTGTGTATGTAATACATTCAAAAGCAGAAGTATAGCAAGCAGTGTTATTCAGGCATGGGAGCACCTTTCAGGCCTTTAATAAATCACTCATACAAGCACAAACTTAAAAGAAGGGAAATTTTAACCAGAAATCCTCTAGTGGATCTCAGTCAATGACTAACAAACTGAAATACTTTATAGTGCACCTTAATTTGAAATGCTTATATTTTTTCCCATTTTATATACATTTTTGCATGCATAGGCAGAACCAAAGTAGTCATCTCCAAAAGGTATATATTTAAATTGTCTGTATTATGTTATAGAATAAAGCTATTTAAATTAGGTCTTCATTAATTTTTTTTTAAAAGAAAGTTAATTCTAAGGTTGAACCTTGTTCCTTAAACATGTTAAAATAACACATTGTCATGCAAAGGCCTCCAGGTCAGCCTAAGTAGTACAGTTTTCATCATAAACAATTCAAAATCTCTGGAACAACCATAAACTCCGAATTTCTAGATACAGACTTTTACAAGTCACTTATGTACTTCCAGGGCAAGGGGAGGATATGCACAGAAATGCTACTGTAACCTGTCTGTATGCTTATATGTCAATTTGCCCACCTTTTATTTCATATGAAAAAACATTACAAAATACTTCGTAAAATGAAAGCCACCTCTACGATAAGACTTTTACCTTCTTCTGATCTGCCATCCATTTGATTAGATTCCTCAGTGTTAGTCTCAGGAGAATGATCTTCAAAACTCTTTTTAAGTTGCTGCAAAAATACCTCCATGGATAAGGTAAAATGAAGTTCTTTATTGTTTAGCCAGTGCACAACAAAAGGTCCACTTTTTTCCTCATTTTCACCAAGGCTCAGAGATGTGATAGAAGGAAGTAGAGGAATATCTAACAGAAAAAAGATGTTGACGTTTTTGAAAACCAAGTAGCTGAGCCAAAAATAATTTTAGATTATTTTTAAACAAAAACTCTACCATGAAAAAAAAATACACTAAGTGTACTGCTACCTGTCCTTCATTTCACCAATAACATCTACTTGCAGTATCACATTGCTTGACTGCTATGACAAGAGATGTTGCACAGGGAGGGTCTTTGGTATGCTTACATTAGGCTCACAGTATGGGCCTGGGCTATTACATCTTCATGATTGAACACTGTCCGTACAGGTTAACTTACCTTGTCTTTCACTACTACAGCTCAGTACGAACCAAATAATTTAAGCATAATATCCCACCACTTAGTCCAGAGTGGAGGCTGCAGTAGATATACTTGTGATCAAGGACCACATATGACAGGGCTTACAACAGCAAAAACTAGTACAGTGACTTGAAGAAGATAAGACGGCTGGAGCACCTTTCCTATGAGGCCAGGCTGAGAGAGTTGGGTCTGTTCAGCCTGGAGAAAAGGAGGCTCCGGGGAGACCTGATAGCAGTCTTCCAGTACCTCAAGGGGGCCTACAAGAAAGATGAGGAGAGGCTGTTCAGTAGGGCCTGTTGTGGCAGGACGAGGGGTAATGGTTTTAAAATAGAGGGAGGTAGAATTAGATTGGATATTAAGAAAAATTTTTTTACAATGCGAGTTGTAGAACACTGGAACAGGTTGCCCAGAGAGGTGATGGATGCCCCATCCCTGGAAACATTCAAGGCCAGGTTGGATGAGGCTGTGAGCAACCTGATCTGGTTGGAGATGTCCCTGCTCCTTGCAGGGGGGCTGGACTAGACGACCTTTGAAGGTCCCTTCCAATCCTAACCATTCTGTGATTCTATGATTCTGTAACATCACCACATAAAGCCAGGATTTTTTATTCCTACAGATTCTGTTATCGTTTTATACTGTCCTATGATGCTACTTGGTGGCTGTGAAAAATAAAGTAGTAATCACAAAGTTAAGTGACAGAAGTATCAGACTGCTACAGAGTAACATCATTCAAATTAAGCATGGCTAAAAGGCAGCTAGGTGATTTACTGTAATTTCCTTGAACAGGTCATATAGCAACATGCTAAAAGCTCAATCTGCATTTAATTCCCACCTAGATGTCTCCATATATACTCTCATCTCCTTCTCCCTACTTATATAGCATTACACAAATTTCATGCCCTGAGAGATAAAACACTTTTTACTCCAATTCTGCTTTTTTTCCCAAAGCCAGGGATGGCTTTGGAGTACTTACCCTCCAGTCTAGCCTAAGAAAATGGTAACTGGGAGCACATAGTGATAAGAAAGGACCACCATGGCTACCAGTAACTTTGTTGTGGGGAGACAACGCAGCAGGAGAGGAGGACAAAAGCAGCATAGAGTACTTAAGAACTCCAGTCTGCATTCCGAAAAAGGCCAATTAATGCCAGTCTCAAAAATACCATAATACATTTGGCAAAAACAGAACTCTGAGTGAAGAATTCTGTTGACCTCTCTTTGGACAACAAAACTAAAGTAAACTTGAATAAGAAGGTGAACTAGAAAGATGACTTTTCAGATTAGATTATAAATCTACGTACTTTGAGTATATCTCAAAAGACTAGTAAGTAAATAACTTTTTTCCCCAATTCTCTTACCTCAAAACTACCAGCTTCTAACTGATGATTGGCTCTAGAAAAAATCCTTAGTGAATTTCTGTTTGCTTCATAAATCCCATTCACTCTTCCCAGAAAACTTCTAAGGTCTTTGGAGTCAGTAGCTTTTTCTGGATTTGCCTAGAGATACTTTTGCTCTAACAATCACTGCTTACTCCTTTTACTGAACTCCACTCAGGCTGAGTATCAGTTAGAATAACACTCTAGTATAAAAGAAGGTCTCAAGGATTTTGTTGCTAAAAGAAAATGGAGTTCCAAAATTAACAAGAGGACACAAATACAATAAAAATTAACAAGACATTCTTTTATATGACAGCATTATTCTTCCTCAAAAAGTGAAGTGAATGAGAGAGAGAGCTGGTTTGGCCTTAGTTTTTATCAAGTACTCTACTGTAATAAGGGCAAATTTTCAAGTGGGAGATCATAAACCAATTTGCTTTAAATTAAATGAGAGAAAATACAATTAGGTTTTCAGATGAAATTTAATTTCAAAAGGGCAAACTAAAAGAACTACCTAGAGAATCTCATTAGACTGAGGTACTTAAGGACTTGTCTGTGAGAGAGAACAGCTATTTCTTCAAATTAAGATTTAAGATGTCAAAGATATATCAAATAGAAGTTGTGCATTAAAGAACAATCCGTTATCCTCCAATCTACTGAGTTAAAGACCACGTCATCCAAAAGACAGCATAAAGATATATGATATTAATACAGATAACACAGAAGGAATACAATATTAAAAAGGCCAAAGACGAGTGCTAGACACCTAGGAAAATATTTCACCATTATTTTCACAAATTATGTTAATTCCCATTCTTGGAGTTTACTGTTGGGCATATTTATATTGCAAAGACTATCAAAAGCTAAATTAAAGTTTACTTATTTGTTATGTATAAACAAACAAGGAAAGAAGTGCATTAAGAGTATATATAAAATATATACAGTGAAAGATTATGTGCTAGTCACATCAAAAGGTTAGCTAGCTTCTTGTGCAATTTGAAGACACAGAAATGCAGAGAGGAGAACTACAAATCTCCAAGAAGCCTTGGAGAAATCTTCATTTATGACATAGGGTAGTAACACATATTATGACTGAAGACACTTCCTGAAGAAATAGGACAGTATTGATGGTACAGAACAAAACTGCAAGAAGTTTCCTTTTGGTAGGATTCTAGTCATACCTGTTAAAAGAAACACGAACGAATACTAAAAAAGGTGAAGACTAACTCTAATTGTACAGGAGAAAGCATTTACAGCTTGCTTAAGCATTTACAGCTTGCTTAGCGCAGCAATGGTAATGGAAACCAATAGTTCTTTATAATCATATCAAAGACTGTTCAGCTACAAATATGAACTAATCACAAATGAATTTAGGTCAAAACTGGCCGTTCAAACAAGGGTCAGTGGGAACAAAAAGCCAATTTAAAAATACTATTTATAAGACAGAGTATAAGTAGTTTAAGAAAAGGACTACATAATATGTTTGCTTATTAAGTCTAGACATAGGGTATCATATCACAGCAATAAAAACCTAATGAAAGGCCATTCAATATTGCATTTCTACTCAGTTTTTCAATAAGCATTTTGATGGTTTAGCCCGAATCACCACACAGTTTTCTCGCTCACCCTCCCCCTTCCCAGTGGGATGGGGGAGAGAATTGGGAAGGAAGGAGAAACTCGTGGGTTGAGATGAAGACAATTTACTAAAATAACAAGAGAAAACTACAATAATAGCAGAATATAAGGATATTAAAATATACAAGGTGAACAATATATGTTTTCTCACCACCCGATGTCCCAGTGACCGATACAGCCCGTCCCGAGCAGCGATCACGGAAACAAAACCGAGCAGCAAGCAAAGGAGCAAAAGGGAGCCAGCAAGGTAGAGGGAACGATGCCAGCAAAACGACGAGGAGAGATGGATGTCAGGAAGGCAGACACCCACGCTGGCCTGCCCCCACTTTTATACTGAGCATGACGTTTATGGCATGGAATACTCTCTTTGGCCAGTTTGGATCAATTATTCTGTCTGTCTTTCTCCCAGCTTCCTGCATCTGCAAATTAGCGAGACTTGGAAAGCAGGACAGTGTCCTTGGTCTCATTCACAACAACTCATATCATCAGGGTGTTTATCAACATTCTTCACACACGAAATCCAAAACATACCAGCTACTGAGAGGAAAAGTTAACTCCATCCCTGCCAAAACCAGGACAAGCACACATGCATTTTGTTTTCAGCATACACAAACGATTATGAAGACAAATATTAGTGACTATAGGAGATTTTCCTTAATGCCTATCAACATATTCCTGGAGTACAAGAGAATATTAAGAGTTTATGGAACACAAGATGAGTGCGTGTTTTGCTTGGTTCAGTGACAGAAGTACAGTGATGTATGGTTACATCAGACACTTAGTGTCTCATTTTAAGTACTCATTTTAAGAAGCTTGCAAAATATTTATTTATCAGTGCGCTCCCGATACCACACACAATTCTCAGGGAACTCCTAACTCCAGTTACAAACACTTAGCCTTCTGCATGTCAGTTCATGCACTGTGAATATCAGTTAAAAGATATCAAAAATTAGAGACAAGATTACTGTAGAGGAAATGTATTCAAACAATTTCATTACTGTAGAAGATTCTTCCATGCATTAAATGAAACCAACATGCTAGTAATTTTGCATGATCATGTGAGTACTGTACAAATACATCTGAGTCAGTTAAGCTTACACAGACAACACAGACCTAGCAGAAATTGTAGCTCACACTGTAGCAAGGATTTACCATACTTCTTACCTGTGGCTGGATTGATACTGGCAGCAATATGGAAGTGACAAAGTGCATTTGCATGAGGAGGGATGTTCCTGTGAACTTCGTGGGGATCTTGCTGATGTGGAGCATATCCAGTATGTGCTACAACAGCACCTGACCTCCTCCTCCCTCGTCGGAAGTGCCTCAGGTTTAACTGCATGAAGAATAAGGTGTCATTTTAGATTCCTTTCAAAAAGCAGATTTTACCTGTAAGTGGTCTTCTAGATACTAGTGATTTTTTTTTTTCAGTTTAAAAGCTACTTTAAAGCATTAGTGGAGTTTCTCACAAAAATTACACCATTCAGGTTGTATCTGCAGCAGAGAGATATCAATGTCTTCAGATTAATTCACGAAGGCCCATCTAGTAAGTGCTTCGTATTTCAGTACAGAGACAATGTTCATACAGTTTTTATACTTAAACAGAAAATACTATTGTGTTTCATAAAGGTATACCATGCTTATTCAAGATTCTAAACATAAAAAGCAGCAAATCTGAATAATTTCATTTCAGAGACTGAAAAAACAGATCAGTACTTTGGATCTGACTGGATCACTGCTTCCACTCCCACCATAAGGACCCAATGTTAAAGTCTTCCCCCTTCATGCAAACAGATCTTTCCAGGGGAAAAATAATATTCAATCTTTAAGACTGACTGTGCTAGTGTTAAAAAGTCCCTCCCCACACACTGTACAGTTCAAGGCCGTTGTGCTGTATATATCTACACAGGCACCCAAAGGTACAAGAAGGTACACGATTTGCATTAAGGATAGCATTACTCTTGGCATTCCTTTTCACTTGCTATCCTTTACATCTTACCACAGCATGCTCATGTGAAAAATATTTCTCCCAATTTTTACGTAATTGTTTTTTCTGATCTCTAATGCTTCCTCTTATTTCCAGCAGGAACACAGAATTGTCTCCAACTTCTCTTCCCCTCTCTCTTTCAATACTTTTTCTTTGCTGTGTTGTGCCTTTCATCCTATTGTCCTATTTGTCATCTGTGCCACATGTGCTAAGAAAGCACCACAATCATGCTAAATACATCACTCCATCAAGATAAGAGCATAATACCCACACAGTGTCTACGCAGATTTGCAGACCACTAATGATTCACCTTCCTTCTGCTTCCAATTGGTTAGAAAACGCTACATGGTAAGGGTCATTTGCCTTACAGATACAACTTACGAGCAGTCTGCTCTACTTGAGAACTACAGCAGAAAGGAAACAAAGGCTTTCCTCCTTCCACATTATAACTGTTTTTCTCAGCTGCAGAAGACAGAGAACATCTCACAGCTTCAGAGGTAACAAGTGAGCCCCTACCATACATTTTAAGGCAGTATAATTAATGGGTTTCACATAGCCTATATACGTTATGTGCTCCATGCTGCCCCTAGTCTTTTTAACTAGAAAATCCAAAGTATTTTGCTTCAGTTACCAGAGGAAAATAGGCAGTAGTAATATAAAGACAGTGCATCTTCTACCGTGAAAGCTTAGTGGGACGGCTGTCAGTTTAGCCTTCCTAAGGAAGATTTCAAGTGGATCCACTCTATTTTATGCACATTTATGGTATCAAGGATTTCAGCTTCTGACACATGTCCGAGTTACTAATTACGATCCTATCTAAAATGACGTGTGTGTACATGTGTTTATTCTCACTGTTCAATTTCACTTCTTACCTCTAAAGCACTTTGGACTTTTTCCTTACTTAAAGTATTTCTCTTGAAGTTATTTGTGAAGTTCACTGCTTCACTCCAATTGTTGCATCCTCCGCTATACAACAGACTGTCATTGGGTAACAAAGTCTCTGCCCAGAGACGACAAACATTATCCTTACAGCAAGTCAGGAGCACATTGCAGACAGCACCACTAATGAAAGAAAATTTGATGTGTGAAGAAGTTGCTTACTATCATGTAGCATCAAAATAAAGCAACAGTACCAAACGGCTTTCCATTAGCAGTTTTCAGAATTGCATCAAGTAACTTAACGATACTAAGGAAAGAAAAACTCAACAATACATGCTTAGGAAAACAAACGATGTGTGAAAGGCTTTCATATCTATTCAAGTATCTGAATATAAGTTACCTCAAAGTTCACTACACAACTGTGCAACACCAAATCTTCAATTTCAGTTTACAGAATTAGGCAGAGCTGGAATAGCAAAATTTATGTTTTTCTTTTTAAAGTCCTTTACATAAAAAGCTAATCATATTCTGGATACTTGTTCTCAATTCTCCAGATCTTACTGCAATTTCACACTTAAAAAATTATATATACAAACCAGAGAAATCAAGGTAATACCAGGAATTTTAAGAACAGTCAATTTAAAACTTCAAACTTTTCTTAATTATTGTTTTAGCAAATGCGTTAGATTTACACCCCAAAAATCCAATTAACCTAAACCAGGCACTGATAAAACTATGCAGATCACCAGGTTTCTAGTCCATATAAGCTCACAATTTAGTTTTAGCTGAGACTCAAAAATTATATGGATCACCTGTCTGCACTGTCCAAATGCAAACTCTTAAGTATCATGGAGTAGGTGGATTTTCAAAACTGATTTAAGGACTACAGTACTGGCTTTATGAAGAGTTTTATACTTAAAGTTTGGTATAAAAGACAGCAGAAACTTGCTAAAACACACACAGGTATGCAGAATTCAAATGGCTACTATTTGGAATAATATGGCAAAAAGATGGTTGCAGGCCACAGAACTGCTAACAATACTTCACTCTGAGATTGCAATTACTGGTAAACACTAGGGACAGGTCATTCAGGAATTGTCAGATTCCTAAAAAAAGAAAAAAAAATCAAACCCAAAATACCAATTCCAAATTATCATTTTAATTCAATTTCCAGATACTGTTCCTGACAGAGGTCTGGTTTTGTACTAGGTAAAGAAAGAAACTAAGAGACACGGAAATATCTGAATGTTTGAGAAAGGCGACGTAAAGCAACAGGACTTTTGAATTGCTCTGATTCCATGAGGACAGAAAGAGAGAAATAAGCTGGAATCAAGCGCACGAATAGTCATTTAAGACAGTGCAATCAAAAAGATGCAAAGAGAGGTTATTTTTCAAGAGCTGATTTTAGATTTAGTCCAATTTCTAAGCCAGTCTGTGGCACACTCTTTCTATCTTTCCAGTTCCTTCCCAGGCAAGAGGATGCTTACCATCCTCTCAAGAACTTCAGTGTGAAGGAATTATATGGATGCATACAAACAATATATAAGGTGTGCAAACTCAATTATTAACTAAAGTAAACTTCTGTCACTACACAACTTATGTCACTGTTGACTGTACAGCTGGGAAGACTATACAGTTTGTCTCTTCAGGGCAATTTACAAACCTCAAGTTATTAGAGCTACTGACCGTGGCATGAATTTACTGGTCTTCCTCCATGAAAATGCGTTTACTGATCGAGGATGAGCCAAATAAACAAATGAAAAATCAACTTCTTTTGCTTGTTTTTCTGGACTTGTGCCAGGTGGTGTTATGGCTGATCGCCAGCTGTCTGCATTGTACCATATTTTCACAAGACAATCATCCTGGTGAAAGAAAAAAGACAGTAAAAAAGACTAGCTTGCATAAGAACATGATGCACTTCAAGTACTCCTGGGTTTGTCTCCTGTGTTATTGTTTTTCTTTAAAGTTAAATACTTTTCTGATGACAGAAAGTCAGCTCAGTAAATAGAACTTCAAAACATAATCATAAAGAAAACATGGTAGCAGAGCTTCCTTTTAATCTCTCTTGCCATTACTAACTTGGATTTAATTTTACTCCTTCTGATGAGCTGCCAGGTTTTAATCACAAAAATGCAAGCTATACTGGCTTGAGCTGGTATTCACATGTTGATACAACTTACCGTACTTTGACAGAAAACCCTCAAAACCAACACACACAAATGTAAATGTTAGGAATACAAACAAAGGTCAAAGATGACATCTCAAAGCTCAGCCTGCTTTTCTTAGGTACTCACATATATAAATTGAAAAAAAGTCATGTTCATAGAGTCCTTGTTCTTATGCCTTTAAGGACCAGATAAGTTAATCTGGACCTAGATTTGCAGGTTGTTGATCAACTATTAAATACAAATGGTACTGAAATACTGTGTTAACCTGGGTACGCTTAACACAACCCTATTGGAGGAAAGGGGAGGTTTTTTGCTGACCAGCATCTTCTCTCATAAAAATTAAACAAAGAAAGACTACACAGAAACAAAGACGCATTTTAAAGATTCTGCAGGTAAGTAATTATCTTAGTCATTTATAGTAAAATTTCATTATTAATTTTCCTACTTAGTAATTCTTCTTCCTTATTCCTACTTATTTATTAATTGTGCTTTGCATGACTTCATAACGTAACATAACACAACAGAACTTAAGACATACCAGTCAAAAACTCTGCAAAGATATTACCCCTATAGAAACTATTTGTAGATTAATTTATTTTTCCACAATTCAGTCGTATTCTAACAACAGAATCCATTAAAACTTGACTTTTAAAATCAATATTAACTACCACCCATAAAAAATATATAGTGAAATACATATAGTTTGTATTGCCAACAACAAAAACCCACTTTTTTTTATAAAACTTGTAGTCAAACAATTTTATAAGTAATAGTTATCTTAACATGACTGGAATAACTCTTCTTTCAGACAGTAAATGGCTAAAGACAACACAGAACACACAGCAAGCAACTGATGTTGCAAATAAGCAAAACAGGAATGGAACATGAGAACCTGTTGCTTTGTTATTATACAGAGTATAATTTATCAACAAGAAAGTCTAGTATTTCACTTTGTGTCTTGGAAACTAGTCAACTGGAATATAGTTTACCTAGAAAAAATAATTTGGACTATTGTACAGATTTGTTACATCTTTCTTCCTCAAAGATAGCAAAAGCCTTAAAAGTTAAGTCTTCTAAGCAAGCATAATGATTTGAAGTAGCAACCTTTAGAGAAAAAAAACCAGACCTACAACTAAGCAAAATGTGTGTTACTCGTCTGTTCTTGATGCATACAACTGAATAATAAAAGTATACATGACAACTACCTTTTAAAAGCAAGACTGATTTGCAGACTGAACCGTCCTTTAATCTTTGTGCTTCCAGTATATATTAAGAGACATAATGATCCAAACAGCAACAGTGAAGCTCTACATACTACTACTAAATCAAACACTGTTCTAACCAATCTTTATGTGTACATACTACTTTCTCATTCATGCTTCCAAGAGAGACTAGACCATACTGCCCAATTGCCTTTCATTCTTATATATCAAACTTGTTTTGTCAGGTCAATACTGCCCTGGACACTTAAACCAGGTTTTCTCTAATCTCAGCAACTGCACTGTCCCAATTAACTCTCTGCTATGTTCTTCAGTTGGTAGCACACACTTGATGCCTACCTGCATCTATTAATCTGGGTTAAAACTGCTGATACTCTTAAGTTTTCTGTTTCCTTTTAAAAAACAGTAATCTGAAAACTTTTTATTTTCTCCCCACAATCTACTTTGATAATTCCATAAATTCTCCTAAGATGGGTCTGGACATTCTTACCGAAACTTTTTGACTGATGTTAATGTTACTCTCTCCTCAAAAAAAGACAGCAGTATTATTCACAGAAAGCAACTACTCATTTCACATTCCTTAACGAGCAATATAGACTCTTGTACAGATTTGTCACACTTTCACTGGATCCTCTACATGATCTTGATTTTTTCTGGTCTGACTTGTTAGGATATTATTTTCTTATAAAATCTGAACAATAAGTTTTGTAGTATAAATATAACATTAGTTAAGTGTTTCAGGAAGTGAAAAGATATGACAGTGACTTTTTGCTTTACCTTTTCTGCTTAATTTGCCAAGGGGTTTTATTGCTTTTGCTAACAGACTACTGAATGCTGAGCACACAGAACTAATCTGTAAGACTGGTCACAAACACTAACTATGTGCAAATATACCTGTGGAGTGGAATGTAAATTCTCTTCTATGTACGCAAGCAGGCATACAGAGACATTTACACAAAAAGACATTGAAGAGCTGTTTTTGATGAAGTATGTCACTATAATACTGAAATATTGAATATTTTCTCACTAGAAGGATATCCAGCAGTAAGCTCATCCACAGATCTCCATTCCCCAAAGCTCTTCTCTTTCTAATGTCTTATAACTTGGTACTGATCAAAAATGGGTATTTTAAAACAGTAAGCAGTGAATATTTATTGGATTCCCTCACCCCAAACTAGCTTTCTCACAAATTCTTATTTATCAAATTGTAACGATGTATAGAGATCAGTGGAAATACTATAAAAAAAAAAAAGAAAGAAAGAATAAATTTTTAAGTTGTTTTTTTTTTTTTAATAAATCTGTAGTTTCATTTTATTTGTCTGCTTTAATAGCTTATCTGAATCAGTACAAAACAAATTAGGAAAAAACGCTTACCTTTCCAGCGGTAGCAAAAAACTCCCCATCTGGCGAGAATTTCATTAAACAAACTTGAGAAGCAGTTCTACAAAATAAAGACAATTGAAAACAGAAAATAAGTTTTAAGAATTTTTTAGAACTCTAAACAGTTTTTTCCCCTTGAACTCGTGAAAGTCATTTAATTTTTACCTGCAAGTGTCCTTTGTATTGTGCGAAATAACCTAAGCTTTAACAAAGTCCAGAAGGATTAGGAGGTAAACTTGTGTGTCACATGGTTGTGACTACACAGGAAAAATAGAAAACCAAAAAGCTGTAGCTGAGAGTGCTACAATATCCAATATTCCAAATTATCATATGAGAAAAACAGCTGCTAACAGATTAAACTCTATGCAGATATGCTCTACTTCCACTTCACAATCATTTGGATTTCAAATTGATTTCTCCTGTCCTATATTGTCTTCCAGCTTATCTGAAAGGTACTTCCATTCCTCATAGCTCCTACAGTTGTAAGTCAAGAAAACAAAAAGGTGTAAAATGACTACTATAGTTAAGAAGTATTAGAAAGCAGTTTTTTCATTAACGGTCACACTGGTAATAGATGTCACACTAAAATAATCTAAACCTAAGTCTGTCGTTCATTTTTGCTATGTTTTATTTTCACTGGAAATATTAATAAATTAGCTTCTTTCACAGGTTTTGAAGCACTGAGCTGTTGCCTAAGTGACTGGCTTACTAATGGCAACAAGAACACAAAATAATTTAATTGTGCAGCAAAAGTACTGTGTACATTTTCATCTTGAATATATTAGACATCTACAACAAGTTGTGAGGCCTAACTTTCAAGAAGGATTAAGTTAGCCAACAACTCAAGAAAAGCACGATGCATCTAGTGTGTGCAGTTAACAACCTAAAGTCAATTACAAAAGCTGTGTATCAAAGAAAATCAATTTCCACCTATGTTTAAGCAACATTCTCCTAGTAGAACCAATACGAAGACATTTGGGAATGCCTCCTTTGGACATCAGAATTATTCTGGCAAAGGGTAGTACTGCAAATTCATTATCCTGCAAACTTCTTAAAAAAAAGTCTATTCTAAATCTAACTCAACTACAAATGCCAGAAGACATAAAGGCAAAAAGGGGTGAACTAACAAAGCAAGTTCAGTTGACCCTTTCCAGGACCTACTGGAAAGTACACAACACTTTGCTGTCTCTCCTCCACAAAAGAGTTTAAAAGAGAAACAGGCTGATGGCTATGAAGACTTCTGTAAGCTTTATGATGCAAAGGCAAAACATGGTATTGAAGGAATGGAGGAAAAGCAGTATCTAAACGATCTTGACTATTGTTAACATAACCCCAGATTCTAAAACCATACTCATAACATCCTATCTACAGGTTGACTCCTCCTCCTACGAGTCTATGAGATGAGAGTCCAAAGGTGTCTCAATAAATTGAGTAAGTCTTTCAACTTCTTTTATTTAGAAAGTCCATCACATTCAAAAGAAAACTTTTCAGCTGTCATTTGGTTTATATTGGGATTTTAAACACACCCTTGATTAAAGTTAGAGGAAAAGGAACACAGAAAAAAGGAACAACTGAAGGATTAAAAAAGGATTTTTTCAGGTACATCCAGGGAACTACCCAACTAATGCTAAGTGCTTCATAAAGAATAATTTCAGGTGGGTCTCTCCAGCCAGCCACTTTGGAAGACATAGAAAGAAGTTCATTTTAATCAGTTCTGCAAGCACAATAATTTTCAAATATGCAGCTCTCACCTTACTTCTTGTACAAGTCTACTGGGACAGCCTCAATAGCAGCCTTCCCTCAGTATTTTACTAGTGTTCAGCAGAACTGGAGAACTGACTAAGAACATAAACTACCCCAAAACCAACTACAACTGATCTTGTAGGAAGAAAGAAATGTCACATATTCAGGGAAATATGATTCACGTTTACCACATATCAATAGTATTTATCAAGTAACAGTACAGAACAGGATTTCACAGAACTACATTAAATATTTAACCTGAAAGGTATGAACCATCAACGAAAAATCAATTATTTGTCTTTAAACAAGTTTCTTACTTGCATTGCCAGATACACCTCCATTCTCCAAGTCCAACACCTGTTCTTTCAGTACTGTCATTGTCAGAAGAGTTTTCCAGAGGAACATTGGACCAAAGCTGAAGACAACTGGAACCAGTCAAAAGGCGAGTGCCTAAAACAAATACTTATAATTACAAAACAAGTAGCAAAATACAGACTTCTGTAAAGAGAGAGAAAAATCACTCTTGCAAATCTGAAACTGCAGAACAAAATAAGCCATATATTATCCTAACATCTTTTCTATAGCAAAGCTACTGCAATAGCAGCATGCCTTTTACACATTCCCCTACGTGGATATATATTGAGTCAATCTTGCAAGAAGATACTCTCATATAAGACATTTTGATTTGGGTATCTACAGTTCAAACAGCGAAAATTAATCAAATTTTCAAAGTCGTTTTTCTCCAAAAGAAACACCAGAGCTATTGCAGACATCTCTCTTTCACAACAAATACTTACCATTTAAGCTATGTTTTTAAACATTAGATATTGCTGAGATTAGGATAACTGAGTAAGATCATACAGATGTACCTAATATTTTGGCATTCCTATGTAACAAGTGACAAGAGGTAGATTTCACTCCACTTTTGTGTTCTCTATAATGCTATGACAAAAAAAATACTTTCCCTGTCCCCAAAGAATGGTGAAATTTAAATAAAAGTTAGTTGCACTATCAAATATTTGGTGTTTATTTTATTCTATTCTTACCTGTGGGATCCCACGTTAGATTATGTGCTATGGTTTCCAGTAAGATTTGAGCATTCTTCTGCCACTGATAACGTAATGTCTGAAATTTTAAGTATTCACAAACATTAGCATTAAAATGCTTCCTTCCCCTCCCTTCCCCTTTTATAATAGAGATAGTACATCTTCACCGCACTCTCCAACTTTTTTGAAGGACATGTTTAAAAATACATTATTGCTTATCTAATAAAAATGGATTTATTCTGATTTTTAAACAAAATAGCTTTCCATTTATGTGACTATACAAATAAAAGTTTCTAACTTATTTTAAAAATACAGCTTGAAAAAAAAATCAGTACATAAGATCATTATCAGAATCTGTGATTTTTTTTATAAGGAAGTCTGATTTTCTTTTAGAGAAAGAAAAAAGGTATTTCAAAAATGAAATACACTAAATGCACCTGATGTTTGATATCAGTAGTATTGCTGAATTAAAGGATTTCAATAAGGTCAAGATAACATTTATGATGCTTCTCTCCTTTTTTTTAATATACAACAGGACAGACAACTATCTTCAGATTTTCCATCTTTACTTCATTCACTGGAACAAGTGGAGGATTAAATTCACTAAATATTTGTCTAGTCTGTTTTCGTAATAGGTTGCAAAGTTCTGAGGCTTTGAATTATAAAAGAAACTGAAATCATTACTGTAATTAATATCAAGAGCCAAGAGGTTTTTTCCTTGATTCACAGACATTTTTAAAGTAATCATCTGCCACTCAAAAAAATATTAAGCCAATAGAAGTGAAAGTTTTAGATTTTGAATATTCTAGCAAATGAAAGAGAGACAATCTTACAACAACCTAAATTTGCTGGAAATTATTGAATAGAAGTAAGAATGAAGTAACAGAACAATTTCCTCAATTATAAGTATTTAAAAGCAACTTGTAGGTGGATACTGCTTCTTCTATTGCTTACAGTTACTACACTAACTTCAAAGTTTCAAGCTAAGTGTAGTGTTTACCAGTATACAAAAATTCAGGATAAAGTCAATTGCTCCAATGATCGAAAAGAGAGCAGTCCTTCTAAAAAGTTCATGTGAGTATAGGAAGTCACGTTTTACCATTACCTTATTCCACTGCTTTCCAGTGGTATAAAATATTCTCTCTCTCTTTCTGTATATATATATACACACACACAATACCAGCCATTTAATTAATATATAAAATAGCACTTGTGTACAGGGACACCAGGAACGATATGACCGAGCTGGTTAGTATAAAGAAGGGAATCCACTACATGGATAACATGTATAAACAACTTGTATTAATACTAACTGAGAGACCAAAACTCTGAAGATGTAGACAGAAGCTCGAAGGGTACACAAGATGGTTAAAAAAAAAATTCCTACTGTAATGTCTATACTCTTTGGAGAATTGGAGCATGCACATCTTTTGGGGTTCTGGAATATTTCAGTTATGAATTGCAGGGCTAGATAAATCAGTAATATGAAACATTATAGTCAAATCTATTTCTTTTAAAACTATTTCAAATAACGTGTCTTTGCTCTCCTTCTAGCACTTTCACTTCCCAAGGACCATCTTATCTCTTAGTTTTATCCTAGCATTAAAAGAAGGCATCAAAGAAATCTTCAACTTTAAAGCAAACCAGAAAAATGAGTCAGGCTTTATAACCAAGTAAATCAACTATGGAGTTATGAATTACTTACATTATGATGGCTGCTGTTCTGCTTCAGGATGCTAACTGGCTCAAAGATACAAATCACATTTCCGTAAGAAGCTGCAATCTAAAGCAATTTATATTTATATGTACACAAACAAACACAGAAAAAAAACAAGGTATACAAGAATAAGATGCAAACTGTTGAGTCAACTTTTAATCCTCCTTGTAGATAAATTTGAAGGTCACATCCATATTCCCTTTCAGTAACAGAAAAACAACATCTAGCAAAAATCATGAAGTGTTGATGATAATAAAAATATAATTCTGTATTTACACATTAGTCCTGACGAACTACTGAGAGCAAAGGTGGACATCGGCTTTTTTAATTATTTTTTTTTAAATCAGATCTATTATTAGTATTCTTTCCATGTTAAATTAGGTAAACATTCAAACGAGTCTGCTGAGTTCACATTCTCAGAAATGTCAATAACATCAGTTCAAGGTACTTTTGTAGATTTCTGTGGCATGAGAACATGCTACATTATAAAAAGTTAATTCATAAGACTCAACCTACACAAGCTAAACATCCAATGCAGAGAATTGCAAAACAGAAGAACTACTAAATATTAATATAAAATAATTCAAAAAAGTTCCAGTACAGTCAGCTTTAATTAGTATTTCAAAGTCTTATTTCATCAGTGATATCAGCCACTGCAAACTTGCACTAAGACAAGAGTATTTTTTCTCAAAATATCTCTATAGACAGTAGCTTAAAAGGCTTGCTAAGAAAAGCCAAAACAAGCCAAATTTATGTTAAAGACCTAAGGCAGAGAGCCTGAGAGACTCGTCACAAGGCAATGTTACCTAAAACTACTCTGAAATACAGATTTACAAAAATGGAGTTTGCATAAGTCATGCATAATGGACAACCTGCATTCTGAAGTGAGGCTTGATGTTAAAAGGAGCACATCTACAGTTCTGATATGCTGTAACAGTCGATTTCCTATTTCTGCTAAATTCTGGCTCAAAGTATACAGAGCATTCCTTTAACAGCATCAAAGAAGGTCAGAGTCATTTTATAAAATACACTTTTATTCCAGTATCAGCCACAACAGTTTTAAGAAAAAAAAAAACAACCTCCTGAACTGTCATACCCAAGTTGTTAATACTATTTACAGTTCTGTTAATTACAGATGTACACGATCTGTACAAATGCACAGATGTACAAATGCACAGATCCATACAGATCCTAAAATCCATAGATCCATGGCTTCAGAAGAAACCCTCAGCATTAAGAAGAACATATAGTTAAATAAATTTCTATCACACTAACAACCCAAACATCAGGCTGACCCAAAAATGCCAAGAATAATTTTGTCACAGTTGCAAAATGCCTGAAGAAACTTTTTGCTTACATCTTAGACAAATATTTGCCCTCTCTAATTATCTTTAACTACTTCACTTATTCTTTTATTCTCCTAATTCCATTCCACATCCTAACAGCAAGATGTTTACACAAACTCATATTTATTGGTTTGGTTTTTTTTTCATTTTTCCAAGTGTGGACAGTTCTTCCAGTTTTTGTTGTTCAGCGGGTTTTCCAAACACATTAACATTAGCATGCCAAAATCCTAAACAAATAGTGTCCAGAGCAACTGCTACCCCCTGAAAGTTTCCACAGGCTTCCACAATGATACAGCCAGTCAGACCAGTCCTCACTGAACAACATGCCGCCAAAAAGAATAATGTAAATTTATGTGTTGAAGAATTTCTGGAACTACCACAATAATCATCCAGACATAAAACAAATGCCCACTGTAATCTCAAGTCCTGTTATTAGAAATAAGTTGTGCAGAGAAGCCTTACAGAGTTGTAAGTGACATTCCTAATGACAGACAGTGGTAGCGAGTGCACCCTCAGCAAGTCTGCAGATGGTATCGAGGTAAGTGGTGCAGCTGATTTGCTAGAGGGAAGGGATGTCAACCAGAGGGATCTGGACAAGCTTGAGGAGTGGGTGCATGTGAACATCAGGAAGTTCAACAAGGACAAGTGCAAGGTCCTGTACCCTGGGTAATCCCCAGTATCAATACAGACTAGGAGAATTAATGGATTGAGAGCAGCTCTGTGGAGGAGAACTTGGAGGTACTGGTGGATGAAAAATTAAACATGAGCCGGCAATGTGCACTCACAGCCCAGAAAGCCAACTGCATCCTCGGCTGCATAAAAAGAAAGGTGACCAGCAGGGTGAGGGAGGTGATTCTCCCGCTCTCATTAGAACCCACCTGGAGTACTACATCCAGCTCTGGGGTCCCCAGAACCCAAAAGACATGGACCTGTTTGACTGGGTCCAGAGGAGGGCCACAAAAATGGTCAGAAGGATGGAACACCTCTCCTACGAAGCAAGACTGAGAGAGTTGGGGTTGTTCACCTTGGAGAAGAGAAGGCTCCACGGAGACCTTACTGCAGCCTTTCAGTACTTAAAGAGGGCTTATAAGAAAGATGGAGGCGGTTTCTTACCAGAGCCTGTAGGGACAGGACAAGGGGTAACAGTTTTAAACTAAAAGAGCGCAGATTTAGATTAAGTATAATGAAGACATTTTTTACGATGAGGATAGTGAGACACTGGAACAGGTCGCCAGAGAAGTTGTAGATGACCCATCCCTGGAAACATCCAAGGCCAGGTTGGATGGGGCTTTGAGCAACACAATCTAGTGACAGATGTCCCTGCCCAAGATGGTGGGCGGGATTGGGCTAGATTCTCTTTAAAGGTCCCTTCCAACCCACACCATTCTCTGACTCTGTAATTCTTGCACTGCTGTGTAAGAATAAAGCATCAGTCCTTGGGGCAAAAACTTTGTCCACCCTCACTACTTTGTGTAAACTAGGAATATAACTGGTAGCATCAGGTTCTCATTTTATAGAGTTTTAGTATAATCCAAATAGTTTCTTGATACACTCCTGTTCTTCTCAACCAGGCTTCCATATTGCACAGAAGTCCTCAACATTTTTCTCCTTCATCAAAACATCTGTAACTCGTACTAAGTTACATTATTACTCACTACCAAACAGTAGAAAATAAAACAGAGTTCCTTTGAAAAGAACCTACAGCTTGCATACTAAACATAAAATTAAAAAAAAAAAACAAACAACACTCTAGTATAGTTCATGAAACTATAAACCCTGGATTCAAAACGGAGCTTTCATACTCAAAATAATCAGTAGTTCTACTGATGAAAAAAGGTCTTATTTAAAAGTGTCTTCTTTAACAAACTTACTGGTTTTACTACCAATTTTCCACAGGTAACCTGCTAGCATGTAAACTAAATGAAATTTTTAATTAGTACCTAGATTGTTCTTTGACATCAGTAAAATAGCTTGCTCCTTAAAGAAAACATTTCATATACATTGTAACACTGCAGTCACCAGCCATGATGCAAACAACTTTTAATAAACACACTTCAAATTATATGAAGAGAGGACTATCTTCTAGTACCCTGTCAGACATTTGTACAAGTCAAGCCATGAAAACAATTAAAGTTTTGTCAGGTTATCATTAAAAGTTTTGGTATAATTCTTATGAAGTAGAAACTTCATAAGGTCTCCACAGAGACCTTACTGCAGCCTTTCAGTACTTAAAGACGGCTTATAAGAAAGATGGAGGTGGCTTCTTACCAGAGCCTGTAGAGACAGGACAAGGGGTAACTTCATACTTCTTATGAAGTAGAAACAGTGTGCAAGAAGATCAAGTACTGAACTCACTTACAAATAAACTGTTGATTACAAGTTGGCTACAACCAGAGGCAAGAGACTGGATTCAGTGGCGTAAGATTCAATTCTCCTATTTGGGAAACTAGTCCTTGCAAATCCATGGGAGACTTTTTTAAAAGTTTACATAATTACACACACAAACATATGTAAATATAAACACATACATACATGCTTTCTTGGGATGATTTAAAATTCTCATCCCTTTTTTTCACCTCATCTCATTCTTGGAAACAGAGAATTAAGTTTCTCTCCAAAACTAGACAAGAGGAAAGGATGGTCCCATGTTCCCCCCACCCTTCAAAGCCAAGGGAGAGGTGGGTCATACACAAACTTCTAAGCTGTTGCTACTTTGAAGTGGCTTTACAAGGCACTGGCTTCCTAATAAACTAGAATTAGATTTAGGAGGCAAGAATGGAGAAAAATTTCAACTCATTACTTTTACAACTAGAAAATAACTCTTTTACAAACCGATTGTCATCCAAAGAGAGAGTGACAGAGATCTTTCAAAGAGGGTAGAGGTCAGCTATTATGTAGAAAATGCTTGACAGTAGTTCTCCATAAAGTAAAAAATTTAAAAGTGCATAATTCTTAAACTACAAATTATAACCAGATGCTTTCTAGAAAGGTTCAAAATTGCAGCCTGAATAAACTGCATTATTTGCATTCTGCTTCTTCCTACAGATTTCAAACAAAGAATAAGCTGAAGGTAAACTGATGAGAAATGTGTCAATACTGAAGATGAAGCTGTAAGAAGAAATTCCATCCTTGCAGTGAATGGAACTGTATTGGTCAATAAGTAGATTCCTAGCCATTCACTACTTAGTATTTCAGCACTCTGCAAATACATCTAGTCTAATTGCTAACAGCAAACAATATCAACTTGCAGAATCAGAATGACCACATAGGTCTATTTAAGAAACTTCTACTTAAGAATTCTAAAGCTTAGTAAGCTTGATCATCTGTTACCTTGTGTTAATTTACAGTTCAAGGACAGTTATTTAAATGCATACAGAACTGCTATCATGCAGTCAAGATGACCTTGAAAATTGCAGAAAAATTTAATAGATTAACTGTGATATGTGTTCTGCATGTGTATTTCACCATCTGTTAATATATGGTCAACAAATTCAAAAAAACTTTTCTAGTTAACAGCAACCAGTGGAGAAACACACTGTGACATCCCAATGGATAGAGTGACCCAGTTATTTCTGGTTTACTGTGACAGAATAACTAAGAAAAATCTCTGTAAAAAGGACTCGAAGCCTAATAATGTCCAAAATACAACATTTCTGATCCAGTTTACCTATGTAAGAAAATCAAAAGCTGAAAATCAAGAATTCCAAGTGCAATTTCATGCCTTTATGAATTGTTTGAAAGGGATGTAATTTTTCTGGATGACCTGAAAGTGATTTTTGTGGAAGCACTCATCTGCTGCCAGTCACTAATATGTCACAGCATGTTGATGACATGCTCAGTAGTGTGAAGCCATAATGAATAAATTACCTTTGCTTCCACCTTACTCATCTTTTAGTCAAATTCCTGCTGTCTCCTTCATGCAGCCCTATGCGTATCAGCGTCTTCCTGTGCAGCCCTACATATCTTCTACAAATCCATACCTTTGGTTGCTATTTCACGTTCACTGTGCTGCTTACCACAAAAAGACATGAAGCATCAGCCATTTTACTACTCACTCGTCTATATTTGCTTTAACTTGCAAGTATCCACACTGTTAGAGAACGTGCTTAACATGACATTGCTAGAAAACTATTAGAAATGGTGCACTACGTACCTTCCCCTGTTGCATTGAACAGTCCACACATCCCACCTGAATGTTTCCATGTTTTGCTCCAGGGATTATCTGTAATCTTTCAAAGTCAGTCCCCAACACCACAATATCACATCCTGATGCATATGCCTAAAAAAGAAAAAAGAAACAAAAATTAAGTAAAGCTTTAGCTATATACAGCATATCAGTGAAGTAGGAAACAGCATAGTCCATATATCCCATCCATGCAGAACACTATAGAGAGAAGTACAGAGGTATCTGCACAGATCAAATAGATGTCTACATTTTAAATCAAGCAACAGAAGTGGCAAATTACTCCTCTTCCATGCTTGGAAGTCCATCACAACACTTGTGTAACAAGTAAACAGTGGTTCAAGATAGAAGAAACAAAAAAGATAAGAGTTATGAAAACATGTAAGAGAAAAGAAAAAGCATGAAGAACAAAGTTCATGCAAAGTAGGAAAAAGTAACATATCTCCTAGACTGGAGAGAGAGGTATTTAAAACCTTTTTTTTTTTTAAAAAAAAAAAGGGTAATAGAACTGAGGAGCTAAAATGGAACAAAGCATTTAGTAAGGAATAATTCAAAAGGGTAATAGAATGAAGCTTAGTTATAGAAAAGTAAAAGTGTACTTGCAGACTTGTTGAGTCTCCTGTTACTTGCATTCCATGGATTCATTTTAGTTTCTCTTAAATTTGTATTATCACTGAGTAATTTCATATATCTAACATATTTACAGAGCCAGCTGATTGACTACTGCAATATTTGAGTCAAAGTTTCTTCCTACCTTTATCCAAGTTTTGTCAGAAACTGAGCACAGATCAAAATGGACAGAAAGATTAAACACTGGAGAAACTTGTGGAAACTATAATGAGCAGAATTGCCCAATAAGCATAAGTATATAGCATTCAAGGATGGAAGTCCTAAGACAATGAATGTACATCCATTAAAAAGCTAGACCCAGGAAGCTAGCAACAAAGTTAAGAACACAAAACATAGTGGTTTGTTAGAAAGCAAGAGAACAATAAGAGGGTCAAAAAATGCCATTTTAATTGGCCAAAAGATGCAAGAGCAGAACAGTCTCACAAAAACTGCAGATGGAAGATTTCCCTCTACTGACATAAATGACTGTGTCTTACAACCAATCCTACTAACCTCTAGTGTATTAACTAAAAACACCTTTGACTTGGAAAAAAAGTAGAAAAATTGAATGCCAGATTTACACATTTCAAATCTGATGATCATATTTTCAAGTGTTTCATGTGAAAGAGTACTTTTGGCCAAGCCTGACCCAGACTATCCTACCATTACATACATTAAAATAAATAAAAAAGATGGAGCTTTTGGTCCAAATACAATTTTCCCCACAAAGAATTCAGTGATATTTCACAAAACAATCTTACCCAGACATTCTCAGTCAACATTCAGTTATTACTTTCCAATCAGCAGACCACCAGCCACCCTTAAAATAATCCAATAACTGAAAATGCTGTCTAGAATTCTTCTGCGGACTAAATATAGCCATATATTTATTTATGATCATTTATTATTTGTCAGGTTTTTGAGCCTCTTCCTGTCCTGTCCCTTCTTCAGCTTCAAGAAGAGGTTCAGGCAGTGTAATTCCTCATGTCGAAAGAGCAGTATTTATTACAAACTGATACATTAAACTGCAGGCTCTAAAGCAGTCTGATTTAAAAATCATTGCAAAAGAGGAGATTGAGCACTATTGTTTGTTCAAATATTGAAGTGATTATTTTGATATCACAATGACATAAAATTTGGACCTGTTCCTCACAGAACATTTTTTTCTTTAGTTAAAAAACATCTCACCTGGTGACTCACTGATTAAATCCTTAATCTGCCAGACAAAGGTTATTCAGAAGTACCATACATATAATTTTTCGCAAAGCCATTTTGTTGAATTTAGTGTTCTCTATGGAGGCAATTTTAGGGGAAGGGGGAAAAAAAAAAAAAAAAAAAAAAAAAAAAAGA